>JAQFYC010001174.1:0-38506 GCA_034694165.1 Tomocerus mixtus | reverse complement strand
TTATGAGAGAGTTCATATAAAAGGATAATAATATGAATATTTAGAGTCTATTTCTCGAATTGAATGGCGGAGGAGCAGATGATTTTCGTCTTTGAGGGAGCACACTTTGACAATAATTTTTCATCCGAGATAACATCTTTAGGGTCGGAGTCGGGAGCGGCACTCTTTCCGAATCATTTGGGCATCCTTGGATCGTGTGTGACATTTGCATCTGACTCCCGCTCTTTCATCTCACAATAGAGAGAATCCGAGTTACTTAATCATTTTTATTTTATGGACTATTTTAGTTATGATCAGTTCACTTCGAGTCGAGAGCAGATAATCCGGTATTGCCTTACTATACGTTCTTCCTTAACGTATTCTGTGTAGCAAATACTAAATATAGACATTAGTCGTGTTGTAGTATTTGTACAAAGGCAGATATAGTTTTTAGGTCTAGTTCTTCAGAGTACTTACATAACTATCTGTATATGGCATTGCAGATTAGAATCTGTTATAGAATTGAGATGTATTTATGTACATATGTATATAAATAGAATGACTTAATCATAATATCTGTATGTATATAGCTGTTACTTTACTTTTACATGGGAAAAGCTGAGTGCGTTGAGTATCTGGCTAATTTGGACTCATTTTTTGGCAGTGTGATTGCCCTTGCACTTATTCCCTTATTGTCAATGAGAAGATTGTGATTCTAGATGGGAGATATAATCTCATTCCATTTGAATGTCCTGTTGTCCTATGACATGGCCCTTGAATGGAACAGAGATAATAAAAGGACAGTGAATAGGGAGAACTTAAGGGACAGCTATATAAACTGCTACCCTTCCTAAACTATGTCAAATGGTAGGTACTTAGCGTCGCATTGGTGCCTTGTCCTCTATGTAGTATGTTGTTTTGAGTTGCTTTTTTGTCAACCATTCGATTCAGGTTTATTTTGTACATACAGGCAAAGGACGTAGATATTATAGGGATAGTATACATATGGTACGGGATATTATGTAACGTAAACGTAAGGTATGACCTTATGACTAGGAATTGAATGGAGTACATTTGATTCCACTTGAGCCGGTAGAAATCTACTAAAGTAAGGCTAATGCATGTACCCAGTTAAACAAAAGTAAACTAAACGTAAGTATGTAGTAAAAAGTGTGCTGAGAAGATTAGACCTTTTTGGGCTTCATTGTGCATTACTTAGGTTCAGTATATTGTAAGTTGTAAATATGTGCTTCATTGTGTTTGAGGTAGTAGGTATTACGTATTCTATTTGTTGTCCTTGTCCAGTTTTTATAGTGGCCCATTTGCCCAGTTAATGTGTGTATTCATGGAGATTCCAGTCCAGCTTGGCCTCATTGTCTGTCTGTGCAAAGCCATTAGGGAAAATTGCTATTGAAACATTGACAGAATGAAATGGGGAAAGTTGCTCGTCTTTATAGTAGATGAGTACATATTTATGTACATACATATGTACTAAACAAAATAAGGTCACTTGTAATTTGCAATAAATACTCATAATACGGTACCCTATAACGCAGATTAATGCACAATTCTCAATTCGTACAAGCATTTACTTTAGGTACATACAATTTATTGTTTAGTAATTACGAGTTAGCATTCCCAGACGTACCTTAGATACTCGAAATACTTATGCAATTGTATTTATTTACCCAGAAGTATGTGGGCTGAATTTGGCTGGGCTAAACTTTATTTGACACGTCAATCTTCTCAAAGTGTGTAGTTTTTTTTCTGTCATGAAAAAAATTGTGAAAAACAAAGACGAGTTGAAGCTGAAAGGAATATTAGCTTTCAATACGTGTAAGGTGTGAATATGAATAGTTTCTTAGATGAACAAAGGAAAAGGAAGGGTGAACTGAAAATATTCGGGGTGTTGTTCCATAGTACCGTGTATTATAGTGTATTGCATAATACATACATAATGCACAATAGTAACTTAGGTAGATCTGCTTTTGAAGTGTTATTTCCCATTGTTTGCCGTGTTGCTTTTTAATAACTTTTGATGAAATACTAGTATGTAGGAAGCTTTGGCGGAAAAAATATTTATTTGTAGTTGTATTATGTTGTGTATGTATCTAGTAAAAGTTTCTCACACACATCATCTACTGATATTGCAATGAATTTCTTGTGTTATGTGGGAAACACAGCATGGAAATACAAATACAATATAACTGCAGCAAAAGAACAAACGAAATATTGATGTACTTTCTTTTTAGAATTTCTGGCGCTTTTGATATATCAGAAAATTTAAATTTTTGGCTATAGTAGTACGAGTAGCTAAAGTTTAAGAACTATAGAGCGTTTCTTCAGTGTTTTGTATACCTAAGTTGCGTGTGTATGAAGTATGTTTTTAGTTGGTAACAAGGTAACTAAAAAATCTCGAGGTTTCATCTGTTTTTGCCATGTGGAAGAGAGAAAGAGGGAAAATGACGTTGTTGCTTTGCTTTGGTTTGGTAAATAAAATAAGAGGAGGATGAGGTTATTTGTATTTTATATGTTTGACATGAGTTGATCGTGAGATCGGTTAGGTTAGGTTGCCTTGCTAGGAGTTCGGCTCAAGTAAAGCCAAAGTCAGATGCGATTTCCAGAAAGAGAAAATATAATGCCTGGAAACCGAAGCGAAAACCGATAAGACCTTATCTACACGCTCGATTGGGCGGAAAATTTTGATGAAAGTTATACAAGCTTGTCAAATGCACGAGGACACCTCAAAACCAAGCCAACAAAACCGAGCTCACCTAAAGTCTACTTTACTACAATATGTAGTATAATATTTTCGCATCCTTCTCTCCTCTACAGTACAGTTATATTATAACACGCTACATAAGTACATATTACATACCTAGACCAGAAAACATAACATTTCGTATTATATATCCTTGCCATTTCTACATAGGTGCATACAACATATTCTTAGAAGAAATTGCCCATTCGCTCCTTTCACATATGCTAATACTCCATTATTCATTCTAGACAGATTTTCTATGTATAAGCATGAACTAAGAGGTGAACTAAAACTAAAACCTTAAAGGAATGATTTCACAAGGAGCAAAGTGAGATTTTGTGTAATTAAAAACATAAATCAACAGCTCCGGGAGCTGACATGAGTTACCAATTAATTTTGTTATACAAACTGCGTACATATTATCCTTTCGGCAAGCCATATCCTTTTTCACCTGAATTATTCTACGATCTATGAATCTATACGCTAAATCTTTAGAAAAGATATGGCAATTAATTGGGTAACTGTACTCACAACATTGTATCTAAAATAGGTATTTATATATTTGTATATTTAAATACTACACAACAAATGCATGCTAAGATTTTTATGCCAATAATTAAATATTAAACATTGTTGATTTGCCCGTCTGTCTATTTGCAATAACAATTATTGTATTATTATAAATTGTATACGCTTTAATACAGATAAAATTCACAAATTCAAACAAACGTATAGTAAATTATGTTCTTCATTTTAGAATTCTTTAAGAAATACTACATTCTGAAGATCTCCGTCTTACATAATCCTTCCAAAATCAAATACTGGAAGCATTCGACATTTCTTTGGATTTGATTGAAACTAGGAAGTATAAGGATAAATCTGATTTCATTCCACTTGGTAGTTGCTACGTTATGTTGGTCCTGGTACATATTTAAGCATAGCAGGCAACAGAATCTTGGTCTTATTGTATAATAGATATGTAGGCAGTAGGCATACTTTGAAATTGGTTTGATTTAATTCGGCTTGCATGAGCCGCTTCTTTTCCAAGTTGTATTGTAGAAGTTTATTTCTATGTGTGTACAGATAGAGCTATAAAGAACGAAGAAATTCTATTTTTCCTTGTGAAGTGATGTGAAGCTCCTGATGTGTTGTAAAAGTAGACGTATTAGGTAACTTAACTAGGTAGAATGTAGTTTTTAATGTATATAGAGAAAGAGAATAGGAAAGTGTATTATATAATGTCCTGTAAGTTGGTAGTGAAGACTAGTAACTATATAAGAATCCCGAGCTTTCTCTCCTCCTAGATTCCAGATTGGATTTAAGCAGAGAAAATGACGTGATGCACTCCAAAAAGCATTCGACCGTAGGTTTTTCCCTAATGGTAATCACTAGGCTCTCAATTCTCAACTCAACCCCGAGTTGAGTGAACAAATGCACTGTAGTGTGCTGAGCAGACTCGAGTAATTGCAATACAGATGTATGTGGGCATAGCACTCTTAGTATAAATGCTCTACATACTTATGTAACTATAGGAAAGAGACATAACATACTACATAGGTAGGTAATACTCTTTTCTAACTACTATTTAATATTGCTCATACTGACGGAGTCCATTGTATTGTATTTTATGTGGAAAGATGGGAAGAAATAGAAAATAGAACTTAAAACTATTTAGTTGCGCTCAGGGAAAGGAAATCAAGTCAAGCCGAATAATATTGAGATTTCTGGTAAGACCACGGCAGGAACTCTACATTTCATATATGTTCCTGGTTTTCTATGATTGAAGAAGGCAAATTAGAGTTTTCGTCATTCATTCTGCCATGAGCATTATAAATTATCATTCCTCAAGGCGGAAACAACTTCTCCAGAGTACAATACTGAAAGAAAGACCAATTTCATTGCACTTTCCGCTAAGTTTTAGCTTTCCATTCCAATCCAAGCCAATTATACACTACCATTTACCATACTAAAGACTCTCCGTCAATATCAATGCAATCCGTCTTGTCTCGCCAAAATAGAAATATTACGAAGTGAAGTGAAGTCAATATTTCATATTATGTACCTGCTGGTTCTGGTTCTGGTTTCATTAGACTCCCTATAAAAAGGAGAGACATATATACATAATAGAGTTACTAGGAAATAATGCCGAAACTTTAAAAATGTCTCCATTCATTGTGTCTAATGTAGAGCAGTTGAATTGGATAAGTGAGGGTAATTTCCGATGTCGAGCTGAATGCTAATTATGAGTCCTATTTAATACTACGTCTGCCGTTTAGGTCTTTTGGTTTAGTGTTTAGTCCGTATTGTGATGTGATGGATAAATGGATACAGTAATCTCTCTATCCTTTACATACATTACTGTCTCCTCGTCTCTCAACCTCAACTCTAAACCTTGGATTATTATACTTACTTTCTACTGCTATTTATCTTTAAACGCTTATAGGTAAACGTATGTATAGCTTTTGAAGCGCTACTCTAACCGATAAGGATTTATAATACAGTCACAGTGTAAATGACAGATAAGCATTACTACTTCACTAATATAGACATTTAAGTTGGGAGTTTAGAGCTTAGCGTGCTGTACATTGCTCTCTCACCTAATCGGGTCTTGAATTCTTGAATTGGAGTCAAAGCAGGAACATTAGTGCTTTCCTAAATATTGGTATACATTATACTGATATAGGGACTGTCTGGCCTGGTTGAACTCTATTAAATAGTACTAGACTCTAAATATACTTACATAATAGTCAGCTAAGGATCTTTTGGTTTGGTTTGGTCTTGGCTTGGATTTGGACTTGAATTGTGTGCTTGAGCTGGAGCGGAGTTAAGTGGAGAGCAAAGTGAAGAGGTTGGTTGGTTGCCTCCCATTATTGTCATCATCATAATCATCCTCATCATCTCATCTTCCTCTTCTCCTCTCCATCTACCATCTCCACTCACTCCTTCAAATCTACTCCAGATCTGCCGTGCTTAGCCTTATTCACTCTACTATGCCTACCATATTTAAATTATCCAGTCTCCATGCACTCTCCGTACAAATATAGGAAACATTTTTAGACAATATCATATCACTCCAGCACTCACTAAACTTTTAATGTCTCTATTACTAGCGCTAAATGATAGGGTATCCAATCCACTACAATCTGAAATTCCTACGCATGTAAAATGTAAACACTAAATCTGACATCTACATGGCATAAAGGGACAGAGAATGCATGCAAACGAAATGTATCTTTAATATGATGCTTGGAGGCTTTTGGATTGACTGTAGATGTAAATAGGGCCACTTAACATCACGTTAACTTTAACTCACCTCTATCTCTATCCCTTGTTGAATAAGCGAATAAAGCTAGTATCTGAATAAGAATGAATGCTACTAGTAATTAGTATGCATACTAATATAGCTATGGGAATATTGAGTATGAAAATTTCCGTAGACCCTAGCACTTGATAATTTAGCTTTGCTAGCAATTAGTTTACTTCGGGTAAATTAGACCTAGGACCTAGACTAGTGCCTTGGATAGACTGTCTTTATCCCAAGAGGTTTAACAAGTCGGAGTCAAGTGTCCGATGATGAGACTAATAAATAGTATACTGTCTTTGTGCCCTGGCCTGACATGTTCTGACTATATATTTAGGCTTGCCATTGCATATTTTCTATGATTTAATATTGAGTAAATTAATTCTTAAAGGTCCTAAAGGATATTTCGTGTAAATTAGCCACATGAAGTCCTCTTTACAATGTGTACACAACAGTGTTTGCCAAATTCTTTTGCTTCCGTTACGAAACAAGAGCATTTCTGTTATGTATAATATTTACTACATATTACTATTACACAAGGGGACTTATACCGTATTAGATAAGGAAAAAGATGAGCAGGTAGATTATTGATTGTAATTAGAGCCCCCGGCTGGCTAAACAAACGAACCCTGCAGGGGGCTTTACGTGTTTGCTAATACGTAACTATGTAACAATATATAAGGGAGTTTGCATTTAATCCGCCTGGTTTTCTTTCCAGTTCAAGAATATTACTATTCAAATCGTGCATTCGGCAAATAGCAAGACAACCTATTAGTATTACATACTTAACATGTCTTTTCCTTTGTGTGAAGGCTTAATAATGGTTACGGTATGGTGTCACTATCACTATCCAAACATTTATACCCAAGATTACATACATAACAGGTACTAGTCCTTTTTGATAAAAAAGTAATGTGCATGTAATACAATTGTAAATTGTCGAATAATAAAGGGAGTCATGTAGTTTAGGTGAAAAGAATTTGGTGCAAAAAACTACATTACTCTGACATTAGGCCGTAGTGTTGGGAAATTACTGCATAAAGTTATCGTAAGTTGTAAGTCCTAAATATTTACCAAGAAATAGGTAGGAGCAGCCTAACACTACTTAACTATCAAGTCTAGCCCTAACCCTAACCCTACTATAGCCTATCAGCCTATCCTACCGTTTGCGTCGCCGTCTGCTCCTTTTTCCTTGGCTTGGCTTGCCTTGCCATTAGACTTCATCTTACAAAATACAAAATACAAGCACAATGCAATAGATATATGTAAGAGGTTCATGGATTGTATTATTCATGTATAATGTATCCTATAGTAGTTATACCTAAATAAGTTATTCTATGGAGGAGAGTAAAGTAAATACTTAGATAGCATACTGCTAACGAGGAGGAACATAGTAGACGCCTCCTCGAGGCTCATCCTCCTGAGTAATTAGACCTTCAAGAGTAATTAGTTATTCATTCATTCACTCGTTCTCCTTCCCTCACTCAATTCACTCACTCAAAACACAACAGCCATTGTCAAGTCAAGTTTTGGCTTCGTTCTTTCTAACTCTCTGAACTTGAGGTGACTTGGTTTGCGTTTGGGATGGATTTCCCTAGCTTGGCTTATAATGCATTATATCTACTCTGTCCTTAAGCGACGACACTACTGTATGTCTATATCTATGTACTATTTCTTATTCTTATTGTTATGCATTTACGGTTTACTTACTATTTACGTTTTACATTACTTACGTTATGTTTGTTCCTTAGAAATACAGGGAATTCGGCTAGACACTTTATATACAGACAGGACAGACTATATGAATGTACTTATTTATATGTATACCTGAATAAATAAGTACCTATCTGTGTATAGCTAACTTAAAGTATGAAAATGAGTTTACCAAGTCAAAATTTAAGGTGCTTACTTATGGCATGGCTTATAGTAGTGATATAACGTAGTTACAGTAGTATCTCTGGTGTGGGTGAGTAAAAGTTTAAGAGGAAAGTTTTATCGTACTCGGTGACTCGGGAGCCTTTCCATCCATTCTGATAACTAAGAATAAGTACATGCACAGTAAATAAGCAGAGTTTTTTAAGTACCACCTCTGGTGATGTAGTCTAGTCTACTTACTACTACTTATTTACATTAGTTTAGTTTAGTTTTAGAATATAGCCAAGTCAATTCTGGATAGTTTACCTTGTTTTAAGCTAACGATAAGTTTTCTACTTACAATTAGTACATGGATTCCGTTCCCACACCTTTTAGAGTCAAGTCTGACTCTACCCTTTAAATGTTAACACTATTACTTACTATGTAGGTAGTAGTACTTAGGAATAGTAGTCCGTATATTTCATAAATAAGTCGGATTGCCGTCGGATTTCGTTTTAGTAGTAAGAAAAGTTTCGAGAGCAGAAGTCAGATCATAGTTTTAATAATTTTATGTGGTTTGGTTTTGTTTGGCAGCTTTTCTCTAGTCATTCACATATCTGTAAATGTGTTTAGTCTAGTGTGAGTATACTAGTTCATTGAATGGAATTAATTGAATTGAAGGCTGGAGGCGAGAAGAAGAGCAAAGAGAAAAGGAGTGAGTTGAGTTAAGTTGAGTTGATCTGAAGCGAAATAAAAGTTAAATTAACGTAATGTGAAAAAGATAGGCAAAAGTTTGTGAATATTCAAGGAAATACATTCTTAGTAAGTATATGTTCTGTTGTTACTACTTAAAAGACTGTGAAAAAAGCGTGTTCACTTGGTTTGGCTTGACTTGGCTAAAGTTGTTCTGTATGTATTGCAAGAGGTTGGTTTGACTTGACTTGACTTAACTCAAGAATAAAAGGATAGGTAGGTTGTGTGTTGGCAAAACTCGTAAAGAAGGTGGATTTAACGTAAATAATAATTATAGTACGAAATGAGAACCGGAAAGTTTTGAGTTGTTTGGTTTGGTTTGGAAATTTTTATGCTCGGAGGGAGAAAAGCTTTAAGTTTTCCAACGAAAGGAAAGGGAATGCAAAAGTGAATTCAAAAGTCTCCTTAGTTAATGCTTATTTGCACTGTCTATGATAACGCAGCACTCTAACTCAAGTTGGTTGTTCTTGTTCCAGGGGATTTGGTTGCACTCATTTTGCTCTCCTAATTAATTATTGTTATTACATGTTTTACATTTTGAGTTATTGTGTGTGGGAATGCTAAAGAACTGACTTTATATTACACTAATACCAAGAAGTTGTGTTCTGGGCTGCCTCCTCGTCCATAGTTCGTCCCTACGTACTTAATTCTAACCGTAATAATAATAATGCACTCACTACACATTTACATTACATATGATATCAAACTTTACATATTTACATTGTTATTGTTAACAAACTAGTAACTGGTTAGCTGGTATTACCTATGAAAACTAACAAACAATAAACAAACTGTTACATACATGCCTAAGTAACTTATAGCAGAAGTGAAACGAAACCAGCATAATAAGAAGAGGAGATGTGCAACGAAACGAGATATTATGTATGTATTATGTATTATATTGCTACTGCTACTTATTCCTGTCCTGCCTACTGAATGTGATTATTATGATTATGATTGTAATTAAGATTGAAGTTGATTGATGACAGGATGGTTTTCCTTTCTGGAACTACTGCTACTACAATATTAACTTGCTCTGACCTGACCACGCATTCTATGTATTCATTGTGTAGTGACCATGTTCTATTTGTATCTGTGTAATTTAGTTTTTCATATAACTGAAATCAAATGCATTGTCATGTGTTCAGTGTAATGCCAAAAAATATAGGTGAAAAATATAAATACAATGTGCTAATGCTTTATTTGTTTATTTTTCCTTTGAACATCAATAGGTGGGGAAGATGGGACTTGGTGCTGGAATTCCTGGATTTTTCTGCAACGGGTCTGATCCGCTGTCGCAACCTCCGCCGGCTCATATGGGCATTCCTGCCTATAACCACTTTGATCCTACCAAAGCAGTTCACGGTAAGTTTGATTTTTGATTTTGACTTTATTTTAACTACAATACTAATAACTTGCTAATGTAATCCTCATTATAAGCAAACTTATCATTCCTTCATACATAAAGCACTTATGTACAATAGAGCGTTGACTACTCATAATTAAAGTTGCAAGATAGGGATAACAATAACAATAACGTGTTCATAAACCAACGCATCAACTTTTACATCTTTTATAATGTGTAAGCTAGGTTTGTATGTATTTATGTGCTTACATGTACTATTTCATATCTTTACTTTCCATGTTTACATACTTATCTATAAGCAATTGTAGTAGCATGACATACATATACTGCATACAAATATGAATATGAGTTCGGTTTTATACTTTTCGAGTGAACTGGAAACAGAAACCTGCATTATATAAATTGTAGGTTCACGATATCACATCAGTAAAATTAAACGTACTTTACGACTTGTTTGTTTTTTGTGTTGCCTTACGTTACATTGTGGTAAATTGCAGTTCTATCGTATTCGTAAGTATATGTAGCTAATAGGAGACTGTTGGTGTGTGCTGTTTGTAAGAGATATGCGGTACAGTACAGTAGCTCTAATATGCCACTAGCTAATCTTAAGTGTGGCCATTGCCGCTGGATTAGGTAGTTAGTCGAGGATCGTTTGTTTTCTCTTGTCGGTTGTTTGTTTCATTGTAACATGAGGACGGTGAGATTTAGATAGTGGAATAGCATTCATGAGCATGGGAATATGTATTGTTGTACTTGTAAGTAATTCTGTAAGTAACGTACTTTTTAAGTACGCCTACGTACGTATGTGCATACAGGAGATGGATTTGTTGAGCAAATTGCGCTGATTTTAATTTTGATTCGCTTTGATGGCTCCTTTAGATGTTTAGCTTTGATTTGGAAAAACTTTAAGGATATAATATTACACTTACACTATGTTATGTTCCTTATTGTTATTCATTGTCTAAGACGAAGTACGAAGTAAGACACAACCGGGAATTTGTACGTAGGAAAGGAACAGCCTTTTTAATTCGTTTATAGTTCCTTGACTTTATTATAGGAAAAAGCACAATTTAATAATGCTAGACAGATTTTTTATCGCATCATAAAGGTATTCCTTGCATATTAAAATATTATACCACTTACTTGTATTGTAGTTGCACTACTTTTTAGGTCAGGTAGCTTTTAGTAATAATCATTAATTACTGCAGCTAGGGAAATAAATTAATGTACAAATACGTACTTACATAAGTAGTTACATATATCCGTAAACGCATGTCACGTCCGCTCCTTGAATTAGTTTTGAAATTAATAATAATGCAATGATTTTTGTGGCAGCCTTTCGTTTTTTAATAGACTGAAAATATAAAATGTTATACCAAAGTAGAGTTGTAGATGCAATTGAAACTTGAGCTGCCTATGTATATCAGTAGTTATCTAAATGTTTCAGTAGCTTGAGTTTGATTGTTGAATACGGAACGACGAAGGAAACAAGGAGCAAAGAAAAAGACAGGGACAGGACAACAATGACAATTGGGTTCATTGGTTTTTTGTGCCGTGATGGGACAAATATGATATCCTGGGGTCATTTGATGCAAAGCTAGTAGGAGATCCCATGAAGGGAGCAAAGGGGATAATTTACTATTTAGTTATCATTTATAAAATACAACAGAGATACTTATTACACTACACTACTCCTTGGAAATATGAAACCAAATGTCTTTTCGTATAATCTTGTATATCTGTAGTTCTAGTTTATTCCATTTACTTATTTAGTGTAGATTAGAAAAACGGAGAAACGTGCAGAAGACAGACAGACACTGGGCACACTGAATTCAACATTGTATTGTACATCATGTTAGTATTATATAACATTCTATAGCAGCGTATTGGGTATTCAATTGCCTTAGCATGAAATGGAATGGCAAGGCATCGATGTCAACTTGAGAACACAGCATGGGGTTAGACCATCCATCTTTTCCTTCTCTTCTCTACAATGAATAACAGAATTACGTATAATAATTCTATGAGCAGAGAGAGACTTAATATAAGATATTTATATTTACTTAAGATACAGTATTCCTAATATTTCCGTAGCAGTACCTTATATACAGATATTGTTGTTGCAAACGGTAATGTATAGAGAAGTTCATAAATTCTGTATATGTATAGATACATCGATTCAAATCGTAAAAGTATCTCTAACAGTAACAGTACAACGTAGAGTGTATGAGAAGCACTATTTTCCTATTTTGAAAACAGTTCTTTCCCATTTTTCCTATTTAGGAAAACTATACAGTATTTATGTAGAAAGTTGTATTTGGATTTGTCTAACATTTTTGTTATAGGCCATTTGTCACAATGTATTTTGCTTCTTGGTTCACAGCTTTTCTGTGAAGAAACGAAACGTAAAAAAAGTGGAATGGACATGGGTTCCTCTTGAAAGACGCTCCATTGTATTTCACTTGTAAACTCAGTTGGCTTTTTGGGTTACATACAAATTCATACAAAACATAACAAGCTATCGATAAGGAAAACACAAAAAAAATGTGTTTCCGTTTTTGAATTGTATTGCATCTGACTGCAAGATATCTTTCATGTTTTCAACCTCTTTGTAATTTTACCGCAACTCCTTCTCACTCAGAGCATTGTAGTAAATTACTAGAAATTTTATGTTTAGCAAACAAGGAATTAATTTTTTAAATTCGAAGTATTATTGTTTTAATCTCTCCCCGGTCAGATTAGCAAAACATTTACTTAGTTAGTAGTTTTTTACAACTTTGATTCAGATTTCACTGAAGCAAAAACGATGGAAGTCGAGTGAAGTAGCCCTGAAGGAAGCTAACAAGTTGTACCTATGTAGCATAGCATGGCACAGCACTCTAATTTAATAAAGTAAAGTCTTTGAAATGTAAGTGATGAGTTTAGATATCGTATTCTTGACTTTGACTACTTCCATCTACGTGTTTACATACTTACAGAAAATTCTTTTGAAGTTTTTTACAAACAATAAGTGCTAGAGTGTTACTTCCGATTCAAACTTTGGGTTTGTAAATTACTTACAACTTGCGAACCTGAATTTCGAATTTAAAACTTTTAAAAGTCGTATCTAGAGTATCTGCTATCCTACACTACAGTTAAATTGCTTTATGTAATATGTTTTTTGTATTCTTTTTGTATTTTTATAGCAGCATTTGGCTAGACATACTAATTTTTAATTAGATCGTGTTTTAAAAGAAGTGCCTTATGTAAACATGATCTGTTACGGATACTTTACCATTTGATTACACAAAAAGTGAAAGATATAAGAACGGTAAAACAACATGCTAAAATACTTTGGGAACTTAAGGAGTTAAAAATGTTAAGTAAAAGCACTGCTGGCTTGGCCTGGCTCGTTGTGGATGTAAAATGTTAAAATATAAAAGGGGGAAAGAAAGCTAGTCAGTCAAGTCAAGTTAAGTCATGGAGAGATTTTCTATATGTGTGGGATATAGTGCTCTAGTATACTAAATATGTATGAAGGAACAAAATTTGATGTTTTGTTGACTATACTATGTACTGTCCTAGTCTTAGTTTAGTACTAGACTGGTGTGTAGTGTAGTGAGCAGTATTTGTATTTTCGTTAGTTTAGATTGCAGTATTTGGTAGCGGAGGAAAGAAGAGAAGAGAACGTGAGAGCGTGACGTGCTAAAGTTGCAAAGGGAAATTAATGAGATGAAACGAAAGAAACGTTGCAGGCTAAATGAGTCTTTTTACTTTCTAGGAGTAAATTACACTCGTTTAGACGAAGGAGACGGCGAGTTTGTTTTGACGCTTAGTTTAGCTCACTTTACTCACACTATACAGAAACTAAACGAAGTCCTTCTCTAAAGAATACCTATCCTCTCCTAAAAACATACACGCAAATATAGTGTAAAATCTCTTAGAATTATTTAGTGTATGTCAGTTCATTTCATATACCGAAGTCACATTCTAATATGTACATATTACGTATATGGAAACTACAATACAGCTAGAATCTAAAGAAATACGATGATCTTCACTGTTTACATGTCCGTGTACTTTAAATATTCACATAGTAAGTGAAAATGTGGTATAGATTTGAGTAAACAGGCACATATATCTACAATCTACGTTAAGTTTAGGGCAGGTCACATACTATACCAAAGAAATAGACTGGGTATCCTATATCCCTATTATTATTGTGTAAATAGGCACATGCTCCATTTTATTGCTTATTTTTTACCAGTTTTATCATACTCGTTTTAGCTCGGTTGTCGTTGTCGCTGTTCCTTTAACTTTAACAATTTCGTGCTGCAGCAACTCTTCTGATGTAGTGACTTGACTTTTGCTTTTATTTCTTGTTTTGTCTTATCAAGCCTTTCTTTTCCCTCCTTTCTCTCTAATCTTCTCTTGGCCTTTGCTAAGCAATTAAGATAAGAATGTTGATCTTTTTTACTCTACTTGAATTGTTGCGTCATTTATTCTGACTCGTACACTATAGTGACTATAGTATTTATATGAACAAATATAACTTACAATGTTCTACTTATAGCAATTTGCTCACTCTACAAATTGCTACTGCAAAACATGATTTTGCCAGTTATGTTTAGCTTACAAGATGAAAGTTGACTTTTCCTTTTGTATAGCACTTGGGAATGGCAAATGTAATGCAGCCATAAGCATTATGCTAAAGTAATAGAGACTCAACATAAATGTATCAAAAATTATGGATGTTTTATTTTATGATAAGATTGTGTACATATAATTTTCATCAGGTCAGGCCAGGTAGTCAGGTCAATTATCTACGTCACATTGTTATATTTGTTCCATTTGTGCAAACTGAAATGTGAAGAATGGTTAGTAAGGATTAGTAAGGATTATTGTCAGTATGTGAATAATCCATTCAAGATTCAATTATTGATTGGATCAGTGCAAGGATAGAGAGAGCTGATTGTGAGCAATGTAAAACATAATTAAAACTTAAAGTTTCCATCATTAGTCTTGATTAAATTTCAGTGGAGACGATGGTAGGAGTCCTTTGTGCTTTGATCTCAGACTCATTTTCTCATCTAATGACGAACGAACAGATCGAATTACTTTTCATTTCATTCCATCACTCGCTCTACCCTGCCTCTCGTCGCAATCACTATTTCCCGAGTGTTGACTTTCAATCTTCTCTCTCGTTATATTCATGTACCTTTGTACAATATATCCCATTAGTATATACCCATAGGACGACAATATTACTATTAGAATTGTTACCACGTTACACATATCACTTTACCTACTTTTAGTAGTTAGGTCCTATTATAGACACTTTAGTCTACTCGGGGTGAACAGCTAAAAGGATTCATGTATGAGTCAGAGTTGAATCTTTGTGGAGTTTTAATTCTAAATATGTAGTACGCAGTTTTAGTACCTTGTACCTATATGCATGCGGATTTGTTTAATCGGTTTCCCTTTCTCAAAGTATCACACCCACACAGTATGTACATCCGCAAAACTATTGCAATTCATTTTCTATTGAGGAAAATCATGTTTTAGAAAACTAGATGCATTAGCAGCTTAAATAAACATTTCGAACCTTCCCATACGATTTGGGACAGTTAAATGGGGACTCTAATAGTTATATTCCTTATAATATAGTAACAATATAGTATTTCGCATTTCAAATTGAAGCTGCTTCAGGATTAATGTATAGGAAGAGGAATTGAACTTTGAAATATAAATCTCATTTGCTAGGTTTGTTTGTAAGGCCACCCGCTGTTGTCGCACTCGTTTTGCATATGTAATACATAGGTAAAGATACTTTTGTATCCATTTATCCATTCATCATTAGTGCAAATGGTAAATTGGAAATGCTATTCCTGATCACATCACATCAGCTTTTCAGTTTCTAAACTTTGTTTAAGTCACACTCGCATTCACATCACATTGCATAAAACAGAAGTCAAAAGGAACCGATGCGTTGCCTTACGTTTCGTTATGATGGCTAAAATGTAATAGATACTCAATCCCTATCCATTTCATTGTTTTTCCATAATAATTTATTGTTAGTGTCTCTGTCTGCGGAACTATTTCTGGGCCTTATCGTTACTCTCATTATTGTTGTAGTTTACGTACGAGTACTACTACGCGTGAATTTGAATATGTAATACAAAATGCGACTTTGTGTTCTGTGCTCTCACTAGACTGGTACAGATCAGAAGTATCACGTTCATCCTTTATTATTGCTTTGGCGCCGGTATCTCCTTACACAATATATTCGTTTTGTACGTAATTTCTAACAAAGTCAGATATTTTAGACTGAAATTCCATAACTTTTTATTTTATTTACAACATGCACCTGTATATTCAGAATCCAGATCTCCATTTAATTGCACTAAAAGTGTAAAAATATGCAATTTAATTTAGTTTTGCACGAAGTAATGTATTTACAATATAATTTGTGCTTTATAAACTGAAAAAGATGAATTACCTACCTATATAAGTAGTAGGTAATAAATATTACGAAGGTGACACTAATAACAAGTTTTCGTATGTACATGAATGTGTATATTCTGTACCTATATATTTAGTCCTAATTTATTTGTTTGATTGTCCAATATGTAAGTAATAGGTAGGATAGGATGACTGGACAATTTCCAGGAGAAAGTGAAAGACACCTGCTAATAAATAACAGGAAAGTGTGAACGAAGGCAATAAGTATTAAATACAAGAGAATTATTTGCGCTGAACAAAACAGGCGAGTCAGGCTATGTAATAGGAAAATAGGAAAATACATACTTACATAAGGGGAAGGAAGGAAGTCATTATTATTATTACGTGGAATTGAGTGAGAGTGTGAGGAAGACGATGAAACCATAAAACGAGTAAGCAAAGCTAAAGCAACGAGGAGCCGGCAACCCTCTTTGTTATTGTTATTATTAGTCAGCTAGCTTTCCTAGCACGAGGCCAGGCCAAACTCCATTATTAAATAGAAGCTGACATGAGCTCTTTTGTTATTATTAATATTGGGTTATACTTACACGTACTACTTAGGAAGAGAACAGGATTATTATTACTGTTATTATTAGCCTCATCATCTAAAAGTCACACTCTTCGGTCTACAGGAGTATTTTCTGGTTTGGTTAGCGTTATTAGATCTATTTCTCTCCGTGTCCTGCCTAAGTTCAGTTGAAGTAGATGTGGATTTTTTTGGCAAACACTAACTAGGGTCCAGTTCCAGTCCACGGGGTCCTTACGACTATTATACAATATTACCTTCTGATATACAGTAAAGTAAAGAGAAAGTTTCTTTTGGATTTAAGTAGCATAACGAAGGAAAACTAGTAAGTTCTATATTAATCAATGATGTTATGGAAAAAAGTGTACAAGTTTTATTCGTCTTGCTCTTAGGTTAGAATCTTACTCTCTAGCAAATAACATTTCAGTTCAGCTCAGCTCTGTCATCAGTCAACAGTCAAGTTAACTTTAAGTCTCTTTCTTGCGTGTCTCGATTTCTGAGCAAGTAGACCGTAACGAATCTAAAGTGAGTCACGTCGATTATCCGTAGATTTTTTCATCTTGTATATGTACATACATAGAGACTAGGCGAAAGCAACATGGAATCTATGTTAGTTTTCTCTAGGGGTACTGTATTATAAGAGTTTCTCCTAATATTTTTGCAAAAACGTTATCCTGTATACCGTAGAAAGCCTAAATTCTACTATATCGTTATATCTGCCAACAATAAGTAAGTGCTAGCAGTATGTATACACTACAGAACTGACTTTAAGGCACGATTACTATAATGGGATTTTGTCTGAACTGAAAGTAGATTCGATTGGAAGGACTTTCTTCATCCATTTGTGAAAGAAAGAGAAAAGAAACAAACTGGACTAACAAGTGGAGAAATGAAATGAGAAAAATGTGATAAAAGTTCTTGTTAAGTTATATATATACTTATTTACTTGTAGTGGGGAACCTATATAACATGTCCATGTTTGTAGCGACCGACAGTTAGGCCAAGTCAAAGTAAAGTACAGACGAAGGCCTCTGTCGGCTCCACATTGGCTTGACTTTAGCATTCCACATATTAGTCTTTCTTTCATTTTCTAGATTAGTTTTTCACTGATTGTGTTCTGTTGTGTCCTTAAAGTTGGACTTTCGGTTAGCGTTTTTTAGTACGTATGTTCTATGCACATAGTTAGTAATCTTATGTCTCATTCAAAGCCAAAGCTGAAACTTTGTAGAGATGACCTTTCTCTTATTACAGTAAATGTGAAAACCTAATGAAATACTACAACCTATAAATTATTTTATGCTTTTAGGGATACTCAATTTGTTTCCGACGAAATATAAAGGTTACAGTTGATAAGTAGTTAAGTACCTGTCCTATCCATGCGTGGGTGTTATCCGTTTGTAATCTGTACAGAAATAGGTACATGAGTTTAGGAAAATCAGCAATGTAAAAGAATTAAAAAGGACGCAAGTTGTATTTTAAAGGATAATTCGGTTTATATAACAATGAGCTTTACCCAAAGGGTGGTAATATAAACCCTTTACAAAGCACAGCAAAAGTATGGTCCCGCCCCTGTTATAAAACCTTTGCATTGTAAACTTAATTTTAGATGTTATGTAAAATTTAATGGGAATGCCGTCTATAGACTCAAGAGCAGTTACCTTTTGTAGATTCTTCATACTGCTTGGCCTGTAAAATACTATTTTTAAACTGCAGTGGTAAACAAATGCTACTTAATGTCTAGTTGCCTTTATAATTAATGTTGTCTACAGATAAATTAAATATGTATCATTATGCATTATGTCTTGAAAGTAGAGCGGATTGAATTATTTTTCTGTAGACATAATATAGTTACTATTTCCCCTTATATTTGTATTGGAGTCACAAAGTTGGGTAGCGAAGCTGAAACGATTAGGTAGACACAGAGACAGAAAAATCTAAAATGAAGTCAAGGAAGAAGAGGAGAGGAAATTCATAAATAGAGCAGATCATAGGATTTTAAATGAAGGCGAGTGGTTGAAAAGTAGAGCTGCCTTGTTATTGTCAGTGAGAGGATTTGATTTAAGTAGATAGGAATAGGAAGTAGTAAAAAGTTTGCGATATTATTTTTGAGTAGAGGTACCCGAAGTTACATTGAGATTGGGATTTAGTATTTAGAGTTGGTTGTGTCAGTTTCTTGTCTTGTCTTGAGTCTTGACTTGTCTGTCGTCTCTGGCATGTCAGAGTCAGGGGACGCGGATTTATTTAGAATTTTTTAACTTCATAATACTTACTGTATCGTCTACAACATTCCGTCGATTCGTCGTCCGTGCTACTTAAGCTTAAGTGTACCTATGTTGACTAGCTCTATATTTACTAATGGAAATAGGTATGAATGAATAATGCTTATGTATTATATATTTATGTACAGAAAGACAGTTAGTGTTAAAAAAGTCAGAAGCAACATAACACTGAAAGGTAAGGAGACACATTTTCAGTGTTCAATGTTCAATGTTCAAGTATAGACAGAGTGTAAAAGACAGACAGGACATTTAGATTTAGAAAAAAGTGGGTTTAAATTTCTTAGTAATTCGTCCCAAGTCAAATCAACTCTAGTCAGTTCTGAATTAAAGTCTCAGGAGTCGTTCGTTGGTTTGATTTGGTAAGTAGAGCTGTTGGTGTTCTCGTCGTGACGTTTCCTTGTTCCCTGGAGAGAACTTTACAGTTAAATCCATCCAGCTTACGATTAGACTACTCTACTAGTAAAGTAAGCCCGAGTTGAAATCACTTGGCATGGCATGGCATAACTTGACTTCCTGGAATTTACTTCCATAAAATTCTCGGAAACGAGATGATGTACACTATGTAGCTCCGTGTGCATCCTTCCGATCTTCAATATTCATACAAATACATCTATTGAATGAAACAAGGGTCTTAACCTTATTTATGCTTCGTCATTTACCATTTACCCCTAATCATACTTACACATGTTCTCTTCGCAACTTGAAAATTGTCATTTTGCAATTGCACTGAAAGTAGGTACCCTAGAGGAATTTTACATGGATATTGTACCCTACACACTCGTAGTATATTATGATAAACATGACTTGGACCCAGAATATTAACATTTAACATGAACGTATGGGAATGCCAATACTACGTAGTAATGTCTCCATGTACAAATATTCTTTACTAAGTAGTATACACGTTTATGAGATAAGAAACGTGTGTTTATTCATACTTTTCGTACCTATATGAGCAACTCAAGACAAAAATTCTCATTCATAGTTTGCATAAGAGATACTTCTACTTGGTCTTGGCAAAATATATTTGTTTGGTGGTTTCGTTTACCTCGTAGATGAATGCTGGCTACATTTTTGAGTGGGATGGGATGGGATGCTCTGTTAGATACATAAATGCATGCAGGTAATTCCATTCTTAAATGTTCCCCTTATGAATTTGTAAATTCCTTTTGGGAAATTCATAATGCGTTACTTTTAGATATACGCAAGTATGTTTATCATGGCCGGACTATATTTTTAGACTCTAGTTGCAACTACAACACGGAGAAGTATTACATTTTAAATTCAGTCTTATTCTTAAAAAATAATTTAATCATGGATCAACTTAATTTCGCCTTATCTATTTTGGAACTTTAATTAATTATGGATTTCATAAATTATTCAGATTTAACGGCCACCGGCACATCAAAAGCTCATCTTTTCAATAAATACACGCAGTAAATGTAGGAAAGTCATTATTGTCCCGTATTAGATTAACAACGAATTTTGTATAAAACAACATTGTTCTTAGAAAAGAGAAAGACAATTGTAAATTCAAAATAATTACATACCTACATGCAAAAGTAGCATGTACAGGTAAAGAAAGTCTTAAACTAGAGCTGGCTCTAGCAGGTTTAATTATATTCTATGTACATTCATACATAGTTGGTTGGTTAGTTGTGCTCATCTCACTTACATTGCGTCAAGATGTGCTTAGCTACTGTTGAGTAGAAGTAACGTAGGGAGTAGGTAGCTGGTTGAAAGTCGGATTTAAGAAGAGAAGACACTTGAATGGAAGATAAAGGAATGGAATTGTGATGTGCGGAATGTGAATAATGTGATGTGATGTGCCCTGGGAGTTGGATGTTGAATAGTAAAAGGAGAAAGAAACTGGAAATGAATTGGGATACTCTGCTATTCCTATGTAGGTATGGCGGAGAGAAGGAGAAAATTTCATTCGGTTCATAAGGATGAAATGAGATGAAGAAGGAGAAGATGAAGTGATGGAGGAAATTTATAATTGAATACTTTACTCTCCTGTTCAGTGAGCTAGATTCTCTCTTTCTATCTCCAGGAAATATATTACACTCTAAGTTACATAAGTTGAATGAATTCAACTTTATTCTCTTCTGTATCTCTCATTTTCTTGGTGTTTTATTTCTCGTGAGTATTCCCTTCTCCTGTCTGCCATAGTGCCATACTACTTACCTCAGCTAGTATTTCCTTGGATAGAGTACATAGTCTAAGATAGATAGAGTGCTGTATTTTATTCACTTGACATGCCTTAAGTTGAATTGGGTGATGCGAGACTCCTATTTAGGATTTTACTCTTATTCTTGCTACCTACTACCTACATTATATATTATTACATTTACTACCTTACTTACAATATACAGATAGTCTGTCCGTTCCTAGCTCCTTCGCAGACCAAAACTAATGCAACTAGAAATTCAGGGATAAAGTATTAAAAACAGTAGAAGGCTTTTCGGGTTTTTATTAGCAGACTTACCTAGGCTAGTACAACAGCCAGTCAAGACAAGACTTTGACTACCTTGGGATTTCCTATTTAAACTATATTATGCAAAATATACGATATTTCCTTACTGCTATACTACGTATATTGTGTATTCTCCAAAGTAGAGCTGTCCTGCCTAGTTTACATGCATTTAAAGGCATTTCTACTGTTTAGGAGGAACGATATAGTTTAAGTAGTGTGAATTTGGAGATAGGATGGAACTTCCACGTAACTAATGGGATGTGATGTGCTCTAAGCGGCTGAGTGAGCGCTTTGAATTATTGAAAATGTCAAGAGATCTCAGATCTTTGTAATGCAATGGAAGGCATAGTAAAGTAATGCATCGTCCTAAGTACTGTACCTTTGTGTTATATTGTACAGTAATATGAATGCGTGTATCCATTATACTGTACACGTAGGTGGGTTTTAGTTTTGCTAACAGTGTACTGTAGTTTACTCCAATTATTTGCTGCGTACTTCTGATAGTCAATCTGTAATAAAAGAATTACATTTGAAAGCTAAGAATTGCTTAAATTGCTTATACTATTGAATTGAATCTTTAATGCCAAATGAATACAAATTGGTCCATGTGTTAGGAAAGTATAATGTGGTTATTTGTGTATTTTCTTTTACTTTCGAAAAAATTACAGTTAGTGAATGTACTATAAATACTTGATAGGTACTTACCTTTTTTACAAATGAAAATCGATATTTGTGTTAGTTACTGCTTTTTGATAGAAGACGAAATTACATCCTTTTTACAAATGCTGTATTCTTCTACCAATTTTTATGGTCTAGCTCTCAATTGCTACTATTTCCGACAAGTAAAGTAAATTGGACGATATTTGATTGAATTCTATTTTGTGTTTCACTAAATTGTTTGCACATAGAGTATTTTTAAATCTTTAGATTTCTTAAGCTCGATTGTGTATACCTTTTCAACTTCTGAATTTGAGATGTTTACATACATACTTAACATGTCTGATTGTGAGAGGAGATACAATAAGTACTAAAGCACTTTTGAGTAATTTGATTAGAGATGATTGTATTTAGTTTATTCTATTTATGTTAGCAAGCTTTTAGTTACAATTGCAATGGACATTAGCTATTCTAGGTACTTATACTATTATTAGGTAGTATAAAGTATACAGTATTATGATGAAGAGAGAATACAACTTTTTATAGAGCACGTGTGAACTATTAGTCTATTAGTATGTCGTCATTTCTTTAGTTAGTGAAGTAAATATGTAGACAAAAAAATGCTGTATCTGTAACAACATTACATACATACTATTTTATGTACTATATACTATTGCCACACAAAGCGCAACGTTACAGACAGAAATAGTAAACTTAACATTGGAGGACTCTCCAACTTTCAATATTTACCGAGAGAGAAGCCCATTTTCTTTTTATCTACTTTGAAATAACAATTCGCAATGTTTACTAAAGAATTTCAAGAGCTTTATACTTATGCTCAACTCTTTTGTTTCAGATGGTCTCTTGTGTTGTGGTATGGTATGGTACCATAGAACGTAGTAAGTAGGTGTGTATTCTTTTCAAAGGGTTTAGTTAATCAATATTAATTAATTGATGTATTGCGTTACGCCATACAATGATATACCATACGCATTACCATCTATCTAGGAAGAAAATGAAATTCATATACTAAGGAAGATTTATTATATATGAACTATACATATAATTTGAGTGTTTAATTGAATTGCACTTCCACGTACATAGTACGTATGTTACATAGATGTAGTAAAGTATGTATGCAATCATTAAATCAAATAATAAAAGCATCTCGATCCGCTCTACTGCATTACACTTTACCATTTATACAACACACTTGCTGACTAGCTGATTTGATATCCAAAGGAAAAAAGTTTGCCGAGAATAATATAAGTGTAGACTGTAGACACTGATACAAAATAAAGATAGATGGATGTATGTACAAATTTGGACATGGCTTACGTTACATATTACATAAGCTACTATATTATTATTAAGTATAAGTAACATATTCACCGGATTTTCCAAGTAATGCATACCATACCATACCAAATACCATAGACTGCTTCCTTTGTTTCTAGAATTTTGTATGGGCACGTGTAACCATCACTTGAGCTTGAAACACTCAGCACATGATAACTATAAAGCTACGAATTTGATGAAGAGGATCTAACCGAATAGAACTCAAAAATCTTATATAATATTGTGTACATAGTTCATTCATGTAAGTAGTTCTAAGCTTATGATATAACACAAATTGTTACGTATCTGCTAAGTAGATCCTCTTTAGCGTGTAGGCAGTAGGTACTGTAATAGTTTTCGCTAATAAATCTAAAGATGACTACTATTCAGTAGTACTATTGTGTTAGGTAATATTTAAGGTAAGTTGGTTTTGCTTGGAGCAAGAGTTTGAGTTTTGTTTTTGTGGAGGAAGGAAAGAGTTAAACTTGAACATTGAAGTTGAGATGCATTGCGTAATACGTATATGTATAGCTAAGTTGATCAGAATTGGTGTGTGGTTAGCTTTTAGAGATTCAATATTCAAGTGCTGTGGATATTTCATTGTATGAAGGCATAATAAGTATGTGGAAGGGAAAATGAAGTACCTTATATATTTTCAATGTAATGCAAACCTGAAAAATCGATGGTGGTGTAAAGTAAAACAATGGAAAATGCTGACTGTACAGCAGACCATGCCACATCCCTACATGTAATATTATAAAGTGATGGTAGAAGTAGAAGGTAGACCCAACCCTTGTGACTCTTAAGAACTTGGTTTTGGCTTCCTATTTAGTATATCTTTTGTAAACCATGAAATTATATATCTGCAGTACACTACATGGTACATGTAGTGTATATTAGTATCTGGTGTCTGTCATTACAATTTTTTATTAGATACTAAATGTGCATAGTCGGGTCGATTCGATGCGGCTGATGATGATGATGTCTGTGTATGATTATGATATGCACATAGTAATATGTAGCATGATATGATGAATGCATACGTACGTACCTAATTACATACTATGGAACTATATTAGACATTACCTTTATAACTAATGTGGTTATTTACACTAGTAAAGTGTGCAGAAACTCATAAAGTTTGGATCTAAATCTGAATATCGTATTATCTGTAGCATATTATCCGTATGCATCATATGCGATCAAGATGGTTACAGCCTTATTAGATTAAAGTATGTAGTACGAAGTTTAGTATGTAGCCGAAGCAAGCTCTTTTTATTTTCAATTGAACGGAAATTCCGAATTTGTTTCGCTTGTTCGTTGTTCCTTCACTATAGTAGAATGCAAATATAATGAATATAATGAACCCTCGTTAAAAAAGAGTAGACAATAAAAGGCAACCGATGAAATGTGGGAGTAGAAATATTAATAGGGACAAAATGGATGCGCATCTTCGTATTCTATTAAGTAATAGGAGTGGATTCCACTAACCTAACTATGCACGGTGAGCAATTATGAATTAGGGGATTCAGAAATACGTAATATGTATTAATGCATCTGATTCCTAACCAGTTTTCTTTTATTTCCCTGACTTTATATAGAATACTTGAGTTTGACTCTGCTGGGATATGTACTTGGAATTGAATTGAATAGGTTCTAGGGCGAGTGGACTTGGATGATCATTTGATTCGATTTCTGCCTGTTATGTAATGGTAATAAGTACCATAGAAATGATATTCCTTATATCATGAATACATATTATGGGGAATATAGTTTTGTTCATGTCCACATAAATGATTTGAGTAATTTGAAGACTGATTACGAGTACCAACTAGTAATGGGCCAAGCATGGAACATGCACTAGTATATATGTGTACGTGAAATCAATAACTCATTCTGAATATATGTACATACATATGTGTATGGTTAGGAATTCATAAGGGCCGATCTGATTCAACTTCAATTCAACTGTTCGCTGAATTATAAGTGAACTAACAACTGATTGCGGAGGAAATGTGTGCTGACGGAAGGAGAACACAAAACACAAGTTAAATTTGAATAAGAATCACTGAGTCGTGTTCTTTTAGTTGGAGTTGGGCAGACGGAGTAGAAAATTCAAATACCGGGAAAGACTTGGATTGCATTTTCCAACTCTCCACTAGACAGACTCCTTGTTATCTTTTCTATGATCATTTTTAGATTCCCGAACGAATGAATTCGAATGGGTTCATGAGTGTTTTGTGTATAGTACATAGTACATAGTATGTAAATTTATTTCGTACACTTCGGCAGACCCTATTTATTCTCTATCTCTTTGCGTTCGTCTTTTGACATGCATTCTTTAGTGGATCCGGTATCTACTAGAACATAGGCACATATGATGCCGCAATACACGTAACTTTATACTGATACTGGTACTTATAACCTACGTTAGTATATGTTTGCATGTTTGCACTAAAGAAATACAAATGTATTTAAAATAATCCTTACTTCATTTAAACTGAAAAGAATTCCGTATCTATTCCTACTTACTTATCTTTAGCTGAAGGTACACTATACAAGTTAAAAGCAGTAAAATAATTCATGAGATTTGCTTTGTAATTATCGTCCACATACGAACTGCTCTAATTTAAACAGGGAGAAATTCTCTAGTAATATATGTATGATGGGAAGTGTGTCTTACATTAGCAAGTTGATTTGTAAACTTTGTTAAGTTATTATCACCTGAGTCGTAATGAATTGCTTTAATGAGGAGCAGATGGTTAGTTATAAGTATATCTATGCATAATTCATAGACAATGAGATATCCTTAATACAGATAGTAGTATGTAGTTCTAAATGTAATGGCAATACTGTTAGTAGACAGGTACCTATATACATATAATATGTTTATGTTACAAATGTGAATGTGGTGAAGTAAAATTGTTATCTTCTTTTTTTCCAGGCTTGTCCCGGTCGCCGATGTACCCCTTCGGAGTCCAATACCCCTACCCTGGCCTACCAGAAGTGTCCCAAGTCGCTTCATGGTATGCCTCTAAGTAAATAAATTGTTTTATTTTTATTATTTTATATTGCTTATCTACAACTTTTACTACACTTTACTAAACTATCCTTTTTCTGACTCATACAATATACAAATGCAAGGAGCACAATTTCTGTTATTTTCATTTTTATGTAGCATTATACCATAAGCCATGCTATAAAGTTGATACACATGGAAATCATAAAATGTTTATCCGGTAATCCTATGTTTCTCCAAAAATGTAGATGGTAAATATTATTCTAAGATCAACTACGTAATCTATTTTGACTGAAGTAAAAAGCTTTAAATATCAAAAGCAGTGGGATCAACATTGGGATGCATTATGTTTGTATTAAAGCCAGGGCCATTTAAAGATTTTGTTTTTCGATTGCTTATAAAATGGAGTAATGTCTAATTCGTTAAGAAAAATGAAAAACTAAATTTAAGATGTGGTTCATCGTGGTTCGGTTTCATTTCTATCTGTGTCAACTTTGTGGTATGGTGAAATTAAAGAAGCATTTTCTAATTTTTTTTTAAACATCTTTCTATTTCAGGCATGCTCAGAGTATGTACTCGATCTCGAATGCAGGGAATCCAGGAGCTTCTGCTGGATTCCGCAACTACCCGCCCTCATTGTCAATACCTCCTACGTCAATTGCTAGGTGAGTTAGAATTTCATTGTGACACAGTAATCTGTCAATTTTACATTTTAAAGTAATCTGCTAATTATAAATGTGTAAAAAATTTTTTAATTTGTTAAACTTTTCTGCAACGCGTATTTGTTTTCGCATGTTATTAAGTAGAAATTATTTCTAAGCTCGTGTTTACAAAGTTTTCTAACCAAGTGGATACGATATGGTAATCCTTCAGGAGAATGAATTGTTAATAGTACATTGAGCAAGAGCAAAATAATTTTCCAATTTGAACAAAGATTGTGCGCTTAGTATTTATTCACTTATGGTTAGCCACATACCCAATAATTAATATCCGAATAAAGCGTTATTCTCTTATGTGGGTATTTACAAACTAAGCATAATATAATTTCAGTCTTGTTTCTACAATGCATTCTAATGGTTTGTTTGCATAGACTCTGTAATTAAGTTGACTATGTATGTGAAGTTAATTTTTAAGGAATACCGACTAGACAAGACAAGGCATTTATGTATGTACTTACTTACGATCAAGGTATCAAAGATCTAACAAGAAATGTGTTTTGCAGTGATTTTTATAGGTTCTCACCTGGAGGTCTACTACAAGGCCCCGGACTACCTCCTCATCCAGGCTTAGGTCACCATTTAGTCGGCACTCCTTCCAAACATGATGCGCATCACTCGCACCTCGACCATAATCATAGGTTCGTAAATAATCCTACTCTTTTGGATAAATTAACATGAGCTTAAGCATGATGATGATAATAATATGATGATTTCGTATGCTTTTTCAATGAATTTCATTAACTATTCAATATTTCTAAGCAGAATGCATGTATACTAACATAAAACAATGCTTTTCTCACCCTTTTTCATCCGGTGCCAGTTCATCTGTAAAGTTCAGGCCAACTTACAACTCACAACTCACGTTGTTAGTATACATTTGTTTTTCTTTGCTCTTTACCACCCCTATTATAACATAACAGCACAGAAAGTTGTTTTGTGTTAATTTTCTAGTTTCGCTACACTCTGACTTCATCATCGGTCAAATAAGACGAGAGTCAGATTGAGTTAAGTCAGTTCAGTGAAGTTCTTGCCATAAATCCCCGTTTATCCATCCATCCATCAAATCAACAATCCCAACCTCATAAAATTATACTCGCTCTTCCATTCCAAAAGGATTGATAGTGTATGTAGGTTCTGTCTGTAAGTTGTAGATAAAATTAGCATATTTCAACAAGGAGACGCTTATTTGCTGCTAAGTGAGTTTGAAACTTTGAATTCATTCCGTCCTGTACTCTATTATATTGTGGTAATAACACTTTCAGCACCTAACAATTACAATTAGACTTACTTAGACATACCTTCAACCTTCCATCTGTTATACTCGTAACTATACATATAACGCTAACGCAATTACAATTATAATTCAATGATGGTGTTCTGTGTGGTAACAATTTAGAATGTGCCATGACATGGCAGGACAAGACACACAGAGAAATTGTAGATGAACCGCTTTAAAGAAAATCATTACCCACATACTGTAGTATGTATAGTTAAAGTTTAGACAAGACTAAGTGAAGGAATCAATCGTAGTTAGTTTAGTTAGTGTAATAATAATAATAGTAATAACAGTCTAGCCCACATTATCATCGTCTGGTTTTTGGCACTGTAATTGATTAGTTGATATTTTGATACTTTAAGCTTGGCTTGTCTGTCACGTCCATGCAGTAATGTGTTTAAGTAAATGAAGGCTTTCATTTTGGCATATTGGCAACATATGAGTTGAATTTTGCTAAATCTTTAGTCTTTATTACATTAGAAGGCAAACAGAGCGTTAATATTCAATTACCTACAATTTGAATTCATAGTTAACTGGGTATGTATTAATTTTTTCATGCCTTAGTACACTTATGAGAACAACATTTGCATAAGTTAGCCTGTCTCTATGTTATGTAGTGTAGTGACTGTGATTTTAATGCAGAAATCTATTTACCAAAGATTAGCTTACGTTTACATTGACTTTGCCTAGTTTTCTGTTCTGATACATATATTTTTATCTAACTTTAGTCTGCAAAAAGGAAAGAAGATGAGAGCAGGGCACTCTCCAATGATAAGATAAGGGAAAATACACACAGATTTAGTTAGAATAGACATTAGCTATAAGGATACATACAAAATGTAACTTATGTGTATGAGAATATGTGCAAGAGAAGAGAAACACAAGTTAGTTGGTTGTTGGTGTGATGCTGATGTGTTGTGCATGACTTGATGTGGTGTGTAAAGTATTATGTTAGGCCACATAATGGGCCAGTCAGTTTTAACCAAGGCAAATCCAAATCAAAGCCTCGCCAGGAACCGTAGAGCACACGACGACTTGACACGATACGCTGGAGGTGACCATTGACCATGTAATTCCTCGTGACCGCAAGTCAAACCAAATGCAAAGAGTTTTTCTTGCATCTCTTCTGTATTTTGTACACACAGAGCTATTACAATTATACTTACATTACATTATTATCCCAAGCAAAATATGTACTTACGAGATGAACAAGTCAATATGTTGCATTTTAACATTTACAAGAGGGTATACCACGTTTATATGTTTTACGCATGTTATTATTGTTCTGGCTCCATTTTACTAGTAAAACGAGGGAAAGAAACTTTAAATCTTTAACTTAAAGCATTGACGTATAATGTATGATGATCAGACGCTAACTAGAGGAGTAAGTACTGTAATCTTAGTAATGTACCTAACTAATGGATTACTAGTGAACAGATAACAATATGCTTTCCTTCTCGCAATCAAAACAACTGGCCTGGCCTGGTCAGTGTTTCTGTAGTCTGTGTCCATCTGTACGTAGATATTTGATTTTTTCCTATGAAGATAATGACGTGGAATGAATGACACGAGAAGTAGATTGTTGTTTTTATTTTATTTCTTCATTCATCTTGGTAAAGGGCTGATAGTTGATAGGTGGTAATTTAAAAGTGTGGATGTACATGGATCATTGCTCTTCCTAAGCAACTGTCTTCACAATTACGATCTATATACTTATTTATCCTTTAAAGTGTGCATCATCAGCACACAGCATGTCATTACAGATTTGTTTATGCATGCCATTATATTACAGTCGAATTTATTCAGTCAACTTCAACTGTTTTTTGATTATATTGTATGATATGATATCCTGCCTTGTGTGATAGTGATGATGACTTAAGTTGAGTTAACACATCCTTAAGGCTGCGTTCATTTTTTTTATGTGGAGTGTCTGTATTATTTTGGCCTGGGCCAAACCAAACTTGTTGGTGGTCAGAGGCTCAAAATGACATATTTGATAACTCAATACTTAGGGAAATGTTAGTATATAGCGTACAGAAGGAATTTTATTCACTTTTTTCTGTTTTTGTTATCCGCACCTGCAATGGGCAAAGGAAAAGTGTAAAAGTTGAATTGCCGGAGAGTAAGGATAAGTGAGAGTAATTTTGCCACGATCGCCCATTAGATATAAATTCCAAAACCGAGATTATAACTTTGTCTTGGGCTGCTGCTTTTTATAGAGCTCTCGGTTTGGTGTGATTTTGGTAGTTAAATACAGGGAGGAATGAAATAATAGAAATGGTTTGGGTTTTGGCTTGCGATTGCGGTTTATCTATGGATTTTACGTCTTTGCCACCTCAAACCAATTTCATCCTGTAGGTATAGAGTCTATTGCAGCCTCCTTTGTTTCAAAGGTAAAAAGTTTGGCTTTGGCTTTGTGTAATGTGGTAGCTGCTAGGTAGCTTAATATAATATTTTAGTACTAATTTGACAAGACTAGAAGGATTTTTCAGGAGCTGATTCTGATTGTTGATTTGATAGTCCAGGCCAGGCGAGTCCATCAAATCCAGCCTTGTCTACAGCTATGATAAGTTAACGTCTGCATTTGAGATAAAATGGTGTTAGGTTATATATTGTAGGATGTGGTGTGTGATCTGATCTAGTTAACTTATTTTCTAATGAGCACATTAATTGAAGCAGATTTTTGCTGATGAGTTGTGTTGTGTGGTTTGCTTTACTAATACTAAGAGATATAGTTTGGATGTTCTTTGCCAATTTTTAGGAGCAGTCGTAAAAACAATAGACAAATTATGAAATTAGTGTTATAGATTGTATTTGAGATATAAGTATGTAGTAAAAAGTACCTACATATGAATTTCTTTTGTGTCTGCTCTTAGTTGATTCATTCGTATTGGTTCTCTCGTAATTACACAATCTAGTCAGCAAAGTTACTTCATAGAGAATAATACCTTTACATACACATTAGGTATGTTTAATGTTTAAAATTTAATTAGGCTTTTGCTACTGCGATTATTACATGTACACAATGTATTTTGCACTAAAAAGAGGGAAGGGCATCAAGAGACAGACTTACTTTTTGCAAAAATGCTACCTAAATAATAAGCAATGTAATATTTTAGTTCATCATTCATAAGAGTTGATTGTCTTAGCTTAAATAATCCAGAATGCAGAGGGAAGGCTGAGATCCATTTTTTATTTCCCTGGAAGTGTTATTTGTATTATTATACACACACAGTAGAAAACAGTCTGTATATCTTTCTATAATTTATTCATTTGCATAGTTAATGCTAATGGGGAGCCTACGGGCTGGTATAGTTGAACTAGTGAGTTTTTGTCCGATTAAGAATTAGTTATCGTGGTGATTTAGATCACTATTGAAAATCAAAATGGGCTCACAGGCTTCCACATAGATAGTCCAGTCCACTACTAATTCTTATTGTTATGAATGTTGTTGTGTTCTGTTGGGGTTGGCTGTTGGCTCATAGTCCATGCTACGGGTAGTAATTACCGAATGAATGATGAAGTTGAGGATTTAACGAGAAACTAGTGACTGGCATGACATGACAGTGAGCCCATTAGATAGTACCATAACATGTGTAGAACTATTTGCTTTAACTGCATTGACCATACGTCGGTGGTATGGCCTGCAGGACGTGTGTAGATTAGGAAGATTGAAGATAGCTACTAGGTACACATATTGCGTTGAAAGGGAAGGGTTGTGTGTTAAAATCTAATGTGAGCGAAGGCCAGAGCTTGAAAGGATGTTCGTGGATTGATTTTTATATGTTATTCTTCTACTCACAATTACTAATCCCCATTTTTTACTGTCTAATTGTTTTATTCATTTTTTACTTCAATAATTTTATGCTGTTATGTTATGTTGCTCCTGCTCTTGCTATCAATGCAACGAACACAGTGGATTCCCCTTTGGAATATGTATTTCCTACTTAGTCTACTGAATTAACTATGAGTTCACCTTCTGTTTCACTAATAAGTTAAGCAACATGCTAATTTATAATGTTAATAGCAGGGGGAATGCTTTCTCCAAACTTTACGACACAGTTAGGTAGTTTGCTGGTAATTATAATTGTACATACAGAATAATAGGCTCTTTTCAAGAATGAAGATTTAATACTATAGTAAATGTTGGCAACTCAGATATTATGTACGAAGTTAAAAAAGTTAGGGCTAGAAATTTTTTAGAATGTTGTAGGTATCATAAAATATAAAAGCCTATAGAGAAGAAACTGACAAAATGGAGGACTTAATAGGAAAGTTTGCCAAAAAATGTTGAATAAGTTTTGCAAGCTTAAATGAAACGGATGAATTTGGTCACGCTATGCTCATGGTGAGCCTACATAGAATGAAAAAGGATGCTGGCTCCCTTTTATACCCATTATGGGAAATAAACATCTAATAGAAGATGTACCTGACCAGGAAATTCAATGTTCTTCGTTAATTTCCGGTGATGAAGGCAGACAAATCTTCTTTGACGCAGATTCATGTAAGGGATAATATTATTGCCACTAAAAACGAACTCATTACTATTAAGCTAAGGAAGACGTGGGAAGGAATAGGATACGTTTGTCATTTGTAGAATCAGCAAGATATGTTTGCGATTACAATCTTTGCAGTTATAATCAGTATGTTAATATATGAGGTATCTACCTATAGGTAGGTGGCAGTTATTAAAGAGAGAAGTTTCTATTCATAAAATATAAAAAGAAGAACAAAAGATCTTGCAAATTCTGACGAAATGATCAAGGCCTTAAAGATAGATAGGGATGTTAACATGTAATTTAAATCAAGATCGAGGTATGAAACAGTTTCCCTTAGACTCGTTAGCGTGTTGCGTGTACTTATTAAGGCGGAACCCTACTTCCTGGCCCTGGCTTGTTGGCTGCTTTGATTTTGGTGTACCAATTATTTAATTTACATGCTTCTTTTGGCATTTTGTATGCAATTAAAAACGAAATCAATTACTATGCTTTGTAAACCTGTTTTAATATTGATTCTTGTTGTTAAGAAATGTTATAAATTAATAATTTGTGTTTATTATAGGTCCTCTAGTTTAGATCAGAAATCTTCTGACACACATGGTTCCAAAAATGCTTCCGAATCCGGACAATCCAATAATAGTCAAAGTAAGGGGGATTTTTTGCTTATTACTAATGTACAGAAATATTTAAATATGTAAGTTTATATTGTATGCAGAAATATTAATGAGTAATTTTATGATTTAGACGAGAAGAAGAAACCTCACATCAAAAAGCCGTTGAACGCCTTCATGCTTTACATGAAGGAAATGCGAGCCAAAGTGGTAGCTGAGTGTACTCTGAAGGAGAGCGCTGCTATCAACCAAATACTCGGAAGAAGAGTAAGTTAAAAATAATTTGAAATTTTTAATTTAATTTTCAATAAAAATATTGGCTAGAGCAACTTTTTGTCTCAACTTTGGCACAACCCTGATCTGATTTATATTTTTAAGGTAGAGTAATCTATACTAACTATTCTAATTTAAACATGTAATACTCAGTAAGAGTTATTTTGTAATCAGAACAGGGTTGACAAAGTTTGGGATAAGGAGAAATTTTTATTATGATGCTCATAATATTGTGTTCATTAGTCGAAACAGTTGTTACGATTCATTCGACATTTTGCACCTTTTTTGATTATGTGTGGGAGAGAGAAAGAAGGGAAAATAACGTGAGACTGAAATTGACGGGCATTATAATTACAATACGCTAATTTAAATTTATTTAATTTACGAGAATCTCTATAGCTTTTTTTGTCGTTGAGTTGAAATCAGTTCATAAACATTACAACCTACGTGTACTACACATAAGTATGTACTTAAATAGTTCTGAATGATTTTTTGGTTAATTGAGTGAAAGAAGAGGTTTCAACGAAAAATTTCTAAGTGAATTTCAATATTTTGAAGGATGATTTGAATAAAGACATAAAAATAAATAAATAAATCATCTTGACTGACTGTGTGTGTAGTGGCACTCATTGAGTCGAGAGGAGCAGGCCAAGTATTACGAAAAGGCTCGGCAGGAAAGACAGCTCCACATGCAGATGTACCCGGGTTGGTCAGCTAGGGATAATTATGGCTACGGAGCTAAAAAGAAGAAACGAAAGAAAGAGAAAACTTCCGACGGAGGTATTGTGCATTTTTCATCAGAAATCATCAATACCTTTCGTGTATTTAATATACAACTAAATATTAATTACCAAAATTCCACCCACCAAAACCAAACCAAACCTTTGACCTTGTCATTATCATATTCGCCCTCTCAATCAGTCTCTTAACCCAACCCTTAAAGCCCTTAAAGGTTATTCCATGTTATATTGATTGTACTACTTATTGTTGCCTATAATATATTATTATTTGCCAATGACCAACCCATCGGTTACAAAAAACGAGAAAGTCAAGTCAAAATTTATTGTATCCCCAAAAATTCATTTCGCTTGTTCAGTGGGAAAGCAGGAAGGATTTGGATTTTGATTATTTTCTCATAATTATACAACTACAAAGAATGCACAAGAACTCCTTCAGTAGTTTTCTGTTTTTTAGTTCGTATATAGCGTTAGATGAAGAGTTATTACACAATTAGGCAGGATAAATAGATTATTAGGAATGTGCCGAGTTAAGTGAAAGTCTCGAGGAATAGTAATTAGTAATTACTTAATGATTATCATCCAGTTGAGTTAAGGAGGTGCAAAGTGTGAGATAATGGACGGACAAAAACAAAAGTATTGAAAATATCTTAAAGTAAATTGTACAAATAAGTAACGGTCATGATTTTGGGACTTAGTGGCACGCACTAGGTCGAGAGGAACAAGCGAAATACTACGAGTTAGCCCGTAGAGAAAGACAACTACATATGCAGATGTATCCCAATTGGTCTTCTGCTCAGAGTAGGACCCACCATGAAAAGAAGCGGAAGAAAAAGCAAGAGAAATTTGATGGAGGTACTACCTTACTAATTACAACTTGATTAAAATTCTCATTTTTAAGACTTAAGTATAATATCATCATTATCAACAACAAAACAAAAATTTATTCTTTGCTTTCCTCCAGTAGTCTACAGGATATTTATTGTTGTCTTTATTGAACAATTACAATAATTATACCTACATGAATTTTTTCTATATTGCATTACATTACACTCCCTTAACTGTATTCAATAGCGAAAACCGATGGGTTGGGTTAACTTTACTTGAAACTTGACTGTTGTTAAAATATGTATTGGAGAAAGTAACCTTTTTCTTCCTAAAAATCCTAAATCTTATCTTTCTAACCTCAATAAATACACATTCACTTTCCTCTGTATCTAGATCTACTCTATACCTTTTACTTGTCTTACCTTTACCTCAATAATTACTAAAAATCAATATTTTCTATGTAAACTCATTGCTTAACTTATGAAAATAGGTAACAGTATGAAAAAGTGCCGCGCCCGTTATGGATTAGATCAGCAAGGCCAATGGTGCAAACCGTGCAGGTAACAATATTTATTTGATTTTTTCTGTAATACTCTTCAGCAAGTTACAATTACCTTAGAATTACACTAAACCTAAACACTTTACTTACTACTTATTATATCTCATTGCTGGGGGGCTTAATACTAATAACAATTTATTATTCGCTGAAAGTATACTTTATACTAATAAATTAATTCAAAGTAGTTTATAAGCAAACTGCATAACTAATTCCTAAGCATTATACTATAGTAATGCCATGCTATGCGATACCATTTACGATTTGAGATTTTTGACGGGACCGTTTTGAGCAAAAGGTCTCACTTTGCATACGTAAATAGACAAAGCGTAATAATCTTATTAGCGTACACGATTTTTAGAGTTTTTGTGAGAAGACACGAACAATGTGGAATTACAAAAAAATAGTTTGTGATACTTTTTACCAAATACACTCTGAGCGTTGCAACTGTAATGTAATGAATGCAGATCAACAAATAATTGCTTGTTATACATATTTATATTTAATTGATGTGGTATTTATATTTTTGGAATACGAAAGTAATTTTTCTTCTGCATTTTTCTAATTCTAACTTCTTTTTTGATTATCAATTTACATTTCTACTTATATAGTAGGGGATAAGAGAATGCGCTTCTTCAATGTCTTATCTATCTTATTAATTACTTATTTATTGGTGTTTAATTACTATTGAATTGAATTGATTGGCTGACTTGATTGATTGAGCGTGTTTTATTTAGTTCACTTTTATTTTGATTTCATTTTTACTTAATTGTCTACTTCCTCTTCTTCTATTTACTAATTAATCGTAAGATAATATGTTGTCTAAGTATAATAATTAACATAACTACTAGTACACTATTTTAAGACAAGACACTCTTACACTAAAATACATTTACAAAAACTGTGTAAGTATTTATACATGTAAACGGAAACAGGAGCACTTTTGTGGGAATAAGTAATAGGGAGAGATTTCAGAAAATGTGTCTTCCCACACTCAAATTTAGAATTAGAGTTGTTGTTATAAATTCCGTTGGAAGTTGAAGTTTTGACAAATTAGGATGCGAAGCGAAACCGAAACCGAAGTGAGAGCTTTTGCTAATGTCATCTCATGTCATCTCATTCACATAATCTTTCATTGTCTTGTCATTACATTATCAGTATGATCAGCCAAGAAACAACCTACCATTGCCAATACGTTTAATTCTATATTTATTATCCTTATGTATAGATTATGCAAAATATTAATTTCCTTTCCTGAACTAATTATTACGTATCATTAAATCTAATGTTACTGATTATCATCAGCTCCTATGGCTGTGTTCTGTATCGTTACCTTTTATTATAATTGTTTGTTGCATTTTTTCCTTTACTTTTACTAATTACTTATCACTGCAGTATCGCCAGCAATTGTTAAACTAACCTCTCGTCGACACTATTATGATTTTGTAAATTGAAGTGAGAGTGTCTAGCACTGTGATGTCCAGTCCAATAATATAATGTAGCCAAGCCAGCATGACACATTTTCTGAAGCTCATTTATTTCCTATACCAAATAGATGCATAAATTCCTGTAAAAATTCAGTTTACGTGTGCAAGTAGAGCAGTTTCGTAATAATTAGCTAATAAGTATTTATTTGAAACTGACTTAATCTAAATTTCTTTGATTATAATTGAAGTAGCAAGAGTTTTCGTTCCCACAAGAGAACTCTTTATTTCAATTTACAATTTACACACACATTATTTTCAGTAAGCCAGATTTAGACTATTTCTAATTCTGCATTATTTTTCCCACTTTATATTTACATGCAGTAATTTGACTTGTGTTGTATTTTGTAGAAACATTTTTTAATGCAGTAGAAGGGTTGAACTCTCTAAATGTTAGTAGATCGTAGTTTGCTTCGTGTGCTTTTTTAAATATAGTTAATTTTTAGCCCGCCCGAGTGTGCGAGGCTGGCTTATGTAATCGCAATGTCTGTCCGTGCGTCCGTGCGTCCGTGCGTCCGTGCGTCCGTGCGTCCGTGCGTCCGCACGATAACTCAAGAACGCATTGACTTAGGATGATGAAACTTTGTATGCAACATGTCCTTATGATGCCTAGGTAGCCTATTGTTTTTGACCAAAATCGGTCAACTAGTTCCTGAGATATGACTGCTTATACTTTGTCTTCATTTTCATAGAAAATCGGGAAATTGGGGTATTGAAATGTTCGACACTGCTTC
>JAQFYC010001173.1:0-38526 GCA_034694165.1 Tomocerus mixtus | reverse complement strand
ACAAAACAATGTAGTGTTGTAAAGCTACTTAATATTATACACTGCAATGTAATTGCACTTAATAGTTAAATGTAAAATTAGCAGAAATTCTTCTTAACTAAAAATACAGGTAACGTTTCGTATATAGTTGTTCTACTAATGGCTTAAAATAATAATAATTTAATTATTTATCTAGTTTGTAAGTTATTTATTATGCAATTCAGGTAAATGTTTGTGACTTTTCAATTTTAAATTCATGTATTCATTTACTATATAATTTTTGTTCCAATTTTTGATTTATGTAGTCTGAGGATGAAAGCGAAATGCATCACTGAAATAAATCAATGAATAAGCTGCTAATTTTCGGTTGAGAGTATGAAGTAATTTCAATTAAGAGGGCCGCCGGTATCATAGTCATCTCATTTTTACTAAATTTTATGAAACCAACACACATACCAAGATTAAAAAAAAACTAACAAATGCCATCAAATATTTATTTTCCAATCTACAATTCACATTATTTCTTTTCCGAATCTATTTGAACCAGAATGAGGTGAGGGAGTTTGTGAGTTCCATATGGTTAAATTTGAATCATGAATTATTTAGACAAATCAGACAGTTTTTGACGTGACCATCTGTCTGACTGATTGCATAATCATAATGGTTGAAGGCACAAATATATTACAGATATAGAACGGAATAAGACATTACTGCTAAACAATATGCAGTGGCAGTGACTATACGAAACAAGAAAACTCTGATGCGGAATGTAGTGCACTGCATAAGCAATAATGAAAATCATGTGAAAATTGCAAATTATACGAACAAAAATAAATTGACATTGGCATATTTAAAAATGTATTTTTCCATGGATATTGGATACCCAAATCAATATTTTGACGACGAAGATAGTAGCTCTAAGACTTCATTTTATTAGAAAAGCTAAATATCTGCTGCCGTGTGTATTGTGAGGATTACTATTAGTATTACTGTTATATTTTTTAAATTCCCATTCTAAATGCTTTGCACATTTCTAATGTGTCTTATAGATGTGCTGCTTCAACAAGATAAACATTCGGTATACTACGTCTCTAACAATATCACCTTGTCAATTGTGAAGTGCTGTAAGGGAATAAATACTTACGACATAATTACTTATTTTGCAAGTACCTATGCAAAATACTTGAGAACTATTTTATATTATCGATCGCTACCATTTTTTATTTGCTGGAGGAAAAGAAAGATTACATATTTAGTTAATACATAAAAGACTATTTAAACAATGCAGCTTGAGTGTTTTGTTTTTGGTAATTACAAAATTACCATGCAGAATAATAAAGACGTACAGATATATGTAAGTTGCCAGTTGTAAAACACCTTTTTGTGTGAGATTACAAATAATTAAACAATCAAGAGATGTATGACGTCGACGTCGTGTGTGTGTCCTACGAAATGACTGGATATTGATCCATTACTCTTCTGCCATAGACATATACAGTAGACAGATAGACACTTCGTGTAGAATGTTGAAGTTAAGACTTGCGACGCTGTTTTAGAAAACGAAGTGACCTTAGAATTCCATTAGTCTCAATTATCCATGTCTCCCTTGCTATCTAAATCTTCGAATGTGAAATAATGTCTCCAGTTTATTATCCCATCTTGGAATTGACTTTGACTGGAAACCTTCTTCTAACTTAGCATGTGTTATGTAGAAAAGTGTTGATTTACTATTTTAACGTCTATCTTGCGCATACATTATACTTTTTTTATAAAACTATTATGTTACATTACATTATGCAATTAACATGCACCTTGTTTAGCCACTTACACTTACTCTTCCAATTCTTTTACACAAATACCACGTTTTATGATCTCACTACATGCAACAATACCTAAATGCGTTACACCTGATGATAATACATAACTATGTAACTATATAATATAATAAAGTATGCAGCTTAATACACAAGAACACAATACATCTAAAAATAATTATCACTATTAAGTAGAGTGGAGTCTATCTTACTTTTTTTGGCTGGGCTGCTATGCTGGGGTCTGGTCTCTGGTCTAGCTACTTACTCTTACTTTCATACAATTAGCATAGGAAGGCAGATTTCTCTAACTTGGGCCTCAAACTATGACGTCATACAGACACCAAGTACAAGTGCAAAGGATTTACATTATTATTATACCAATAGTCATAGCCATACAAATACAAATTACAAATACCATTTAGCACTTGTGTTAAGTACAGGCTACAAAATTTACTTTTGTAAATTATTGTAACCTTAATGTTTATACGTAATTATATTTAGCATTGATAAAAGTGTCTAATCTACTTACGTGTCCTATTGTTGTATATAGGTACTCACATACTAAATATGTGTGTAATATAATAGTAAAATAGTAAATGTGTGTAGGTGTGAGCTTAACAAGAGACATATTTAATTTAATTGCGAACGTAAATCTTACTCCGCAAATTTTACTATCCAACTTTTATGTACTATAACTACTATAGCTGGCGAAATTTATATTATTAGTATCAACATCAACTACAGATATTGCAAGTAAGCATATGGTCAAATAGCTTAAGTATTAAGATATTTTTTTACAATTTAAAGGGAATTCTTGTTTATGTAGCACATTCATTTCATACTTAGGAATGATATTATTGTGGCATTGATTCTAACTTGGTGTGCCATTTAACTGTATGTACTTATGTAAGGACTTTTTTGTCATTTGCTCCATTTGAATTCAAGTCAGTTTCGTTTCAGTAAGTCCAACCAAATTATATAATATTATATAGATTCTGTAGTTGTTGTTTTCTTTCTCATATGTACACACATGTCCATTCCAATCACATTTAGGCAGAGATACTTTATTAGCATATGCCCATAGGATCATTATAGTATTTGATTTCATGCGTAGAGCCCGAGACATATAAAAGTATCAAATTAATATGGATAGTGAATGTGCATATCCCATAAGAAGTAAATAGGTAACTTTTAGTTTAGTTGGTTTGGAAGTATAGGTCAGATAGAGATAGATAGCTAATCATGTCAGAAACGACGAGAAGAAAACAAAAGAGCAGGAGATCTTGTTTGAAGTCTTATAAGGACTAGGCCTTGGTTCATCTATACTTGGCATCCAGTTCACAATTCACATGTAGGCGAAATCAGCAACAGCAAAAGCAACGTCTGTCTTCTTGGTCAATCTCTGTCTTCTGTCCTGTCTTGTCTATCTGGAATATGTACAAACAGAAAACAGACTGTATTTGTAGTTCTTCTTCGTTTAAAGTATGTATAATGTATATACAGTAAAATATTAAATGAATCTATTTGCTTTACCACTATATATTTATATGCACACTTATTAGTAGGTTCTGTATGTAGGTACCATCTATAGTATCTGTAATATTACAAATATCTTCTAAACTAAAATACAAATAGCGGAGGTTGTATTTGATTTGGATTCAGAATGTTTAATAACGTAGGAAAGATTCAACAGAATTTTTAACGATAGCTTTTGCTTTATTAGGTGCCTACGACAAACTACATTGCTCTATCTATTAATCTGGATAGTTAGTCAAAGGACTGCCATAGAAAAGTACGAGACTTGACTTAAGTGGCTTGGCCTGACTTTGGCTTGGCTAATGTTCTGTTTGCTTATGTACATGTACTACATCCAATCCAATGTGTAATAAAATAAAGAAATCAATACATGTACTAAATAAAATGTATCTGAACACTAATACTAATAGTAAAAGAATGTACTGAATCATTCTCTGTATTTATAAGGTACTTATTTCTTGTTCTTATCGTACATAGTTAGATAAACTTTAAAGGACGACTCATCCCTCATCTATTTACTATTTGAAAGGGTTAAACTATATTACCACATAATTAACTGCAGTGTAATCTGTAGGTACGTAGTACGTACCTACTACCAACTCTACTGCGGTAGATATTGCAAATGTATTTTTCTTGCTTGTATTATGTATTTTACAGTACATACCTACATATTTTTTATTTTGCTAAAGAGAGACGTAGGAGAACACACCTGTAAATTACTGCAGAAAATTGAGGCTCCGTGGGACATTTTGACACGATGGCTTGTTGTCAGTGTAGGTGATGAACTTGAAAAATATTTAAGTAGGTAATGTTCATTTATGGCTGAGGAGAGTAGTCCTCATCATCATCATAAGATATCTCTGTATACACACACAGGACAAGGAATATCATTTTTGGCTCGAATTGGTGATTGGTCTGGTCCAGCCCTACGTGAAACTTGTCTGGGGCTATTACCACCTCTCTTCTCTTCTTTATTATCTTATGTCATGAATTAGGCATCGAAAGTATTTCATTGCGTAAGACCTACATTCATATTATGCACACACACATATACATAGTATGTACAATGCAAGCAACTCCTTTACTTATCGTTAACTTACATGCGCTTACTTCTTACTCCAAGATCTTTACATACAAACAGATACTATCTGTATGTATCTCTAATATTCTTTTACAGATACTTATGGCTTGCCGGATGTGTGTCAAAAGATAGACGTACGTACATTTGTTTGTACATATGTCTAATGTGTACAGTACCTATAGGTATACTCCTACATAGATTTGGTTTATATATAATAGTATCAATCTTCGATGTCGGTGTGTCTGTAATAAACGTGGAGGGCATTGCATATCCATATTACTTATATTTACAGCGTTAGTGTGCCATTCCACCTCCACCTCCATTCCACCATATGTTACTCTGTAGGCATGATATAAATGCCCGATTGTTTAATAAATAAAATCACTAACACTAAAACACATACTTAACTATAAAATTACATGCTTAAGGTGTGAGCTGAACTAATAATTATTTTGCACACTTTGGGAACAATATGGCATGATAGACAGCAGCAATGAGAATCTTTTCCTCCAAAGAGGAACCAAACCAAACCAGGATTCTGACACTTTATTTATATTGAACGAAGGCAATTCGCTTTATCTTTGCCTAAAGATATACACATTAACACATTACATAATATGACGTTAAGTTAGCTAACCTATATCACAATATTTGCATCTCTAATATGTCGGCCTACCGCTTGGTCGCATAAAATAATATTTATTATCTATTTAGCTAATATTTTTAAATGGTCTATCTCATCAAGCACCATGTTCTTCATTTTATGCTAAGCTCTTTAAATTTCTCCACCCACTTATGCATTATAGCCGCAATAATATTATAATATAAACTCACTATTAAAATGTATTACTGCATGAGAAATGTTATCGTATCGTAAGTAACTATAAGAAAAGAAGAGGAGTGGCAAATATAAGACAGTTTCTTTTACTTGGTAAAGTAATAAAAACCCTTTTGCAAATACTTATAATATTTTCAGGTGATTATAATTGTACATGAAAAAATCAACCTACTGCAATATACAATAGTAGTAATCTTAATTTACTTAAGCTTAAGCTTACGCTTCTGCCTACGGGAAATTTTTCTGTAGCATATTAAGTGTGTGTATTGAATGCGCGTTAATTTTTTTTATTGTATCCTTATCGAATAAAATAGAGCTATTGAAATGAATTGGTTTGCTAATCATATGGAATGTGTATTACATATTATCTGTATTAGGGCTAGGAATATTATTAGTACAGTATGTACAAGTTACAATTTACAATAGAACCTACCTTGTATGTATTGTATGAATATAAGAAAAATACAGTCATAGTTGTACTTACAAAACGAAAGACAGAAAAAATCTCCCCTTAAAAGAATCTGATTTTGAAGCTAGTATATGAGTAAGGCAGTTAGATATTTTGTATTTTGTATTATGTGTATAGAAATCTTTATTAGGTTATTGTTATTGGCATACGGACAGGACAGGATAGAAAGGCTGCTGTAAAGATATGGATAAGCTGAATATGCCTCAACTTGGACTTGGGGCGGGTAGAGTTAGAGCATAATATTATATTCTATGTAGAGTAAAGAGTAATAAGAGTATAAGATGAGACACAAAAGTAAGATGTGTGTGTTGTTGTATTGTGTGAATGTATGTGAGTGTGTTTAGTGCACACACGTTTACTGTACATGTTTTACTAGTCAATACAACAGCTCGTCTCAGTTTGCAAAGTATAACTTGTGTGTGTGAGTGTGAGTACTTATTACCATACCTTAACACAACTTGATTTCATACAAGTTTCAACAGTGCCCTGTGCCATTCTGTCTCTCTTTGGCTTTCAGGAGTTTTAGTTTTGTTAAAATTATCTCATTCCTTCGGTGTAATCCTTAAGAAACCCAATAACTTAATATTTCCCCAGTAAAAATAATAATAGTATATATTTTCCTAATTCTTTTCAAAAAATTTCCGTGCGTGATTTGTAAATGTCGTGTTGTAAAAGAAACAGAAAGTTTAAATAAGTAAAAGAGTGGAGACAAGTTTCCCGTGTGAAGATTTTTCGGTTCTGAGAGAATATTCGGTTGCAACGGGTGCTTTTATAGGGATCCAGTCCAGATCATCCAAGATAGGGAAGTGAATAAGTGACGTAAGCCGAGCCAAAGCCAAACACAATTTTTGCAGTGAAATTTAAGAATGAACAGAGTCTCGGATTCTGCAAGTTGTAAATATAAAAGTCAGTCAGTTGGGTAGTTAGTGAGCTGTTTGTTTGCGAAAATTCATTTGGCAAGTTTCTAACTTTAGTGCCCTATATTCCTTTCAATTGGTTGCTTGCTTAGGAAGGAAAGGAGAGCAATTTGTGTAATAAATCTCTGTGGACTGGATAGCTCATTTGACGTGGAAAAGAACAAACATGCCTTCTGCTGGTATTTCAAATAATATTATCTATACATTTTCTATATCCTTTAATTTACGCCCTGCAGAGACTGGCCTTCTCTTTCAGATGAAATCTATGTACAAGATAAAAGCAATTACCAAATGCACTAACACACAACACCTATATAGTAATTCTAATTCTAATAATAAATATATTTATTATACAGACTTATAGGTGATATTAGTATATGTGGGTAAATATAAAACAACAAGCTCTATTTAAATGCCAGAAAAAAACCAAGTGGTAATTGTAAGCTGTAAGTGCCATGCCAAATTGCTAATAATATTAATAGTTTAATTTAATGAAACATAATGCATACTATACTGCTGTATATAAAATATATATGTAGGTATGTGTCCAATATATTCATCTTAAGATAGAAGAGCAATGCCGTAACGTAATTTAGCACTGTACTTAAAATTCAATGGATCTTACAATTTGGAAGAGGATAAATATTTAAACTCAGTTTCTATAGATATTTATGGATTTAATGAAACCATAGAAGAAAAAGAAAGGAGACAATAAGTCCTTTTGATTTAAATCTGACATCTCATAAAGAACAAAGTTAGCTTAAGTTAGTTACTATTGTAGTTAATTTAATCGAGTCAGTGCATTCGATCGCATCTCCTATCCTTTGGTATGTTAGAGAGTGTGATGTTATTCTGTGATAATTGTCGAAAGAGAATTGGAAGGGGGAAGTAAAAGTTGAATAAATCTCGTCATGTTTACATGCGATTGTCAAGAGGACTTTGTAAGTTTAGTGGAAGAAGAAATCGATTCCGTGCTAATTGCCTCTTTGGATTAAATGTCCTAAAGTAAAGCAGCCCTACAGTCAGCAGTCAGTGCCAGGCCACGCCAAGCATGTAGACAGAAATTGCTTTATTCTATTACTTTTCTTACAAATAATCTTTGCAAACAATTTTTATAATTTTTTCTGTCGTCTCTCCCGTGACCCGACTACTTATTTTGTACAATCAGAATCAGGCTAATAATTTATTGCAGCTTAATTTTTTTCTTTAGCTTTAATATGTAGAACTTAGAACTATATTTAGAATTGGATACTTTAAGGTTTGTGACTCTTTACGTGTGTGGTACAGTAAATTTGGTTAAATACTGTAACTATTTGGTGTAACATGGTGTTACACATTTATTGGTGTACTGTATCTGTATTTATAAAAACTATTGAATAAAATAGGGAAATGCCATAATATTTCATAGGAAATGTAACGAAACAGGGGAAAGTGTTACATTTTTTGTAGAAAAAGAAAAAGGATGAGGGAAGTGATATCAATAAGATTGGATTGGATAATAGTATTGGATTGGGAGTAAAGTTGACTCCGAACTCCGAGATGAGTGTGTCTGTATGTCTGTCCGATGTTTTTTGAAAAAAAAACCTTGAAAGAGTTGACTTGACATGTTCTCTGTTTCTTCAGCTTATCGTTAAAACTAGAGTTGCTTTGATGCCTCTGTGTTATTCACTATTTATCTTACAATACTCTTCAGACTGACTGGCTTGCCTTGCGTGGCATGATCATCAACAAAGCAGAGATCCTATCTATTTCCACTCATAGTATAATGCATGCAATGCATTTTGCTTACACTTACACTGACACACGGTGCTATACTTATCTGTACTTTTTCTTGCATGTACTACGTATAGGTACAGTACAGAACTCATTATAATAAGTAAGTAAGAAGTTACCTAAGTAAAAGTAGAGGGAGAGAAATGCTTAGATAAAAATAGACAGTTGATTGGAGCATTCGGAGTGTAATTTTTCAAGGGAGTTGTCGAGGTCACACATACAAACAAATGTTAGCAACAGCAGACAACTATTGGTGGCATGCCGTATCTGCTTTACTTTCCTCTGGCATGGCGTGTCAGAATATCGTGGCACACGCTCATTTAAGTCCATGTGGAAAACTAAATTTAATTGCTCTAATTTTATCCTCTTCTCTTACTTTCATTACTAATCTCTTTTCCATTCAATATTTGCATAGGTAGGAAAATGCTTTCATTGATTGTAGTAGAGAAGTGCAATAATCAGTTAAACTTCTCTTTTGGTTAAGTATGGACATAATCAGGAAATACTTTTAGGTATTATAATTAAGCTACGTCATTTAGTAACGTAGACGTAACTGTAACACATACCGAATGAATGACTCTCATCATCATTAATATCAATTCGGGAGTAAACTAATTGTTGGATGTAAATTGCAGATTGCATTGGTATTGATTTTGAATTAGAGTAACTTTCTATTTGTAATATTCTGAGGAGAAATTCAGATATTTCCCCAAACTTAAATATAATACGTATACATTAGCAAGAATTCGTTTTACCATTTAAACAGCTAATTGGGGAATTCAATTTTAAAATTTTAACACTATACTATTTGTATGCAATGAAAATTGATCTCGTTCTGTTTGACGAATGAAATCAAAGATTCTAACTTGAATAATGATCTTATTTGTCCAAAATCTCTATTTACTTGTTGTTATAAGCATTTGATTAGAAATTTAATAATTAATTACAGAATTCTTTATGCTAATTAATTGCAGTACCTACTTAGGTAATAAATCATACCTAATGATTTATCAATACTTTCTTTGGGCATGAAAATTACCTGTAAATATAATTATGTGCTACCACCTACATTACAGTAATTACATAAATTAATTTGCTATCCAGTACGTACAAATACCTAAATATACGTAGGTATATACAATTAGTGTATTTAAGATTCTATGATATTGATTAATGGCTTAATCGGTCTCAAGGATCATTATACATAAATATTGTAATACTAAACTGATAATCCAATAAATCTTTCAGAGGTGCGTTTAATTTGCTATCCAGTTTTTGTTTACATGGAAATTTGATGCTTAAGTTGTCTTGTAAATTGTAATGGAGCTAATCTCACTGTAACTGAAGAACTGCCATAGCTTTGGCTTGTTGAGCAATTCACCTACACGATAATCTGTAACGATAATAGGATTCAAGATTGATTTTGCATGTGATATGATTTCTTGTAAATATTTCGAATCATTCATCTCACATCTCTTCACTTAACCACTACTACTATATTCCTGTATAGGCATAAACATAATACACATGTGCCAACTAGTATGTAGTACGTATGTATGTATGCTCCAGTGGTGCTCAAGTTTTTCCGTAGGCACTCTTTTTATGGGATCGTATCATCCGGTGATCCGCATCATTTGGTCCAAATGGCATTTTTAATTGGATTACAACTGGAGCATCCCAAGTTTAATTGCTTCCCTCAACTTTCGACTTGGAAAATAAAATTCTCTTGAATATACCTACCTCTATAGTTTAAATTCTGTATATTCTCTGCATATTTCAATCCAATAGCTACCGATACCTTAGCTAACATTCATAGTATTATCATATCATAATATTATAAGTCCTATAGAACATAGCATTAATGCTGCTTCAAATAGCATAAGGGAATTCGAAGCTTATAATTCCTATGCACATAATATGTTCATACCACGGGAGGTAATAAATGGATACTTAAGCTTTCGTACATAGATCTTCTATTTTACTATGTACTTGGTTTGGATTTGGCTTGCTCTAATAATGAACCTGTACTGTATATCTTATGTTTTACTACTTTGACTCATATCACTCTTTTATTGCATTTCCAATGGGATAGATACGGAAGTATCTTTTTTTGCAATACAAATAACTCCAGTTTATAGTAAATCGTACTTACATACACAGAAAAATCTGAAAAACTGAAAACAAAATAGATTGGGATGCTTATATGGTTTATTAGTAGTACTGTGAAATGAATGAAGATAGTAGAATTTTAGGATTATTACAGCGAAATTATTTTCATTGTTATTGTAACTGATGTCGATTATCTAATTTATATCATTTGCATTGAAAATATATAGATGTTAGATACATTCATTGTTCATACAACAAAATGTGTATGACTATCGTATATGTGCCAAGTGGTATTTTACTACTGTTACGTTATAGACAACGTAAATAGAATGGAGAATTGTCATTGTAATTTTCAACTAGTTGAATAGCCGAAGTGGGCTAATTACAGAACTTTTATATATATTTTTTACATTTATGAGCGAGACCTTATGCAATGCAATAATTGGTGTTATACTATATTTCCATATGGTGTGTAGGTTTTTGTAATACTGAAGAATGATCTACTAGATACAATTTTTGTGGAACAGTTATATCTTAAAATGACCTATTTGGATTTTTACAAGAATTTTGCATCCCACATAATTCATTTTGCGTTTAAAAATAGTTTTTAAGTTTAAGGCATAGTTTTTAAGAATTTAACATTATATAAAGGGCAAAATTTTTAGAAGTCTATAGTATGTGATATTAGGGAACATATAGCCAAGATGACGCATAAACAGATTTATGAAGGATTTCTTCAATTTGTGAATTCCTTTTTGGAATAATATCTTGCTTATTGTACATTATTCGATGAAGTCATGTTGTACAATCTCCTTATACGGATAATATAACTCTTACATAACATTAACATGAGTAGGAACCATGAAAATCGAATTGTCTGCAAAAAAGGTTGGTGGAAGGTCTGCATTAAGTAGCTTTGAAGTTAGAAGACTGCATACAGCTTTCATCAGAAGACAAGGGATGAAACACCATCTCAAATAGTGGCAGATCCTTAGGTCAACATCAATAATCGAGACAGTTAGACAGACAAAACAAGGGAACGTAAATCTGGTAACTACTTCATCGACGTTGTTAAAGCTTTTGATAGTAATTAACGAGGTATTTACTATTTATGTAAGTATTTAGGCCTGAATTTCTAGGAAAACTTAGTTATAATTCATTACTTATTGGAATTTGGGCCTTTACAAAAATCGTAAAAATGAGAATGTGGGTTTTAGGTACTTCTCGTCCTCATCGCCAGTTGTAGATAAAATATTATGGAAATTCCCACATCAATGATTCCTAGTTCTTGGTACATAGTTTTAAAGATGTTCTCTCAGCTGGGGGTAAGGTAGTTGATACCTGCGATGGTAATTATTAAAATTCTCTTGAGATAACCCTTGAGCAAGCAGGCTGGAGATTTAGATGTTTGGCTGAATTTAACTGAACTCCCTTGCACTTTATGCTGATTACTGTCAGAGCAAGTTATAATTATTTACATTGAAATTGAAAGCTTATGTCAAGGTAAAATATTAGGTAGGTGTCTACTTTTAACCTTTTATACGCATATCTCGTATCAGTGTCACATAGAATAAAATAATATGGAATGACATGGCTGCTGAAAACCTGAATTAATGAAGTGTCTTATTAAATGGGTCATTATTGCATTATAATAACAATGAAAAGGACGCTATGCTACTTTACTTGGTCGTAAGCGTGTTCCTTATCCTTATTGAAATCCTAATCCATATAAATAAATAGTATTATATAATCCACAAATTATATGCACTAATATATGTTATAGAGATGTTTGCTTTGGTTTTATCCTTGACAATTTTTTGCCAATAGGTTGGGGTTTATGTGTGAAGTGTCTGTCTGGCCTGGCCTAGTGTCATCTTACATAGAACAGCATATGTTTAGGCTCATTACATATTTGTATAGGCGTTTCCATCTGCTCTGTTTTATGTGTGTATGGTCATGGTCATAATTTCATATCTACTGCCTACTTACTCTTTGTATTGTAAGTATCAGTTGAAACGTAATATAGGTATTGTACTATTGTATATATATAGTAGCTGCAAAATCTTTGCCGAATTTTAGCATATTTGCAAAACGTGTGTAGTACAGAAAAATGAATGGGTATCTCAAATATTTTCTTTGAGATTTGTATTTCCCATGTAAGAATTTACTGCTAAAGTATAAAAAGAAGAGAAGACAAACAATTTGCAGGAATTTCTACGTAATTATTTGTATACTAACAATAAGTACTTACGGCTACGACTACAGAGTGTATATACAATAGCTAATATTAAACAAGCCTGGATCTGGATATTTGCGTAGGGTTTACTTTAGTTTGTTCATTGGGTGTGAGCTTTGATGTTTATAGCATTTGGATGGAATAAAAAAATTCTTAAATAATATGCAGGATAAATATGCTTATGGGTTTAAATGTGGGTAAAGGTAACGTCTATGATAATAAGAGAATATCTTCTATGATCATGTATGAAGTGGAATGATTCTCTGTATAGTTACGATTAAGATGTGCTAAGTACACTCTTTACATTTTATACTATCTTAACAGCATTATATAATAACATTTTGTGTAAGTAACGTACGTGACTGACGAGATGCAAAGGTCGTGCATATTTTAGCTATTTGAATAAATAGTTATTAGATTATCTTTGGGCAGAACATAGTTTACGTTATTTTTATTACATTTTAATCTGCGGAGGAGGGAGACACATGTTTTGTATGCTTCATACTTTAAAGGCATGTTTGGCTGAGCTGGCTGGAGCTGGACCATACAATTAACCAGTGTTATTTCTGTTGATTGAATCTCTATAAGGTCACATGGAGACTCCTATTATACTTTATGCATAATAGAACTAAATAGAATTATAAAGAGTAATGAATAGATATATCTCTCCGTGTCTCTCAACAACTTATTATAAGTATATCCTATAATTTACATTTCTATTTTCCAGCACAGATACCTTGAGACACTATATTACTATGGACTATGTACTACAATTCTTGTAGACAGTAGACAGCGTAGGCTAGTGAATAAATTCACATCTTAAAAATCTCTTACGATTTTATCATGAATGTCTATGTACCTATTGTAGTTTGTAGTTTAATTTCACTGCGTATCGACATATCGTGATAATCATTATGTTTTAAATGTAGTGATTCAAAAAACTGAAGAACCTACATTTAAATACAGATATGCTGACACGGTATATACAATAGAAGGATAAATTTCTCTGTGTACTAATAGAACATTCAAGGAGTAGACGTGCAGATATCAGATTTCATAAATACTTAGGTAGGTATGAGTATGTGAGAAACTGTTGATCTGGTACCCTTAAGATTAGATTTTAAAGATATTCTCATCACTATTTGTAAGCTTTGGCTTCTCTGCTGGATAAAATTAGAGTCTGAACTTATATTTACATATTATACCATACTCACACTAAAAAATCCTTTTAAAATGTGCATATATGATTATTATAGTGTAGTTATCTGTATATTAGTGTGTGCGATGTGTGGTTCCCTTATTTATGTTCACATTCATATAACTGATGGCTCCAGTGACATTTGATTCTTGCTCACATCACACCTCCCACGAGGAATCTCATTTAGATATCTATGAACCAAACCCAAATAACAAACCAGAACCAGAACCAGAACCAGCTCACTCTGTATAATCATTTAGAATCATTGCATTACATTGGATGCGATTCATCGTGATCGTACATAATAAGTTAATGATTTAAAGTCAGTCCTTATTTATCTAACCGTACTATAAGTAGTCGGCAGATACATATTTCCTGCACTAGATTATTATAGATGCAGACACTCTTTTGCATTCTCTCTTATCTGACTGGATTTACAGAAGCAATTTACATGTGCTATTGAAATTTGCATGGACAAACTTGTTTTATTGGTAGAAGAATGGAAATTCTAATTGTAAATACAGAAATGGATTTTTTTCATGTGTAAAATGAATGCATGAGTAAATGTTTCATGAACATAAATGGTAATAAAATGGCAAACATGTTGTAATTTTTATTTTAATACTTGTTGCTGGATGTCAAAAAATGTGATCCCCTGTGTACTTTGTTAATGCCTATAACTAATATATGATAACTGCATTTTTAGATTTAAGAAAAATATTTTAAGACAAAACTGACCCATTTTAGTTAAAATTGAAATTATCTGGATGAAGGTTAATTAGTACTATAATTAATTTCCCTTTTCTACATTGTTTGTTACAGATGCGTTACTAGCTGATCTGCAAACGACCGTTTCTTCTCCACCAGGAAGTCTGAGTCGATCCAGTGGCTACAGTTCCAACACCTTTAACGGAACCTCACCACTTGCCAAGCAGTCAGAGACTTTTGATTACAATGTTGAAAAATCTGTAAGTTGGACTTAGATTTGTGTAGAGAATGTCACTCGTAACTTTGTTTAAGTAGATGCATCCAGATTAACCTTTAGTCGTCACGTCACTTCACTTGTCATTGTCAGACAGTAGGAAATCCCACAACCAAACGAACCCCAACTAAATCCTTAGAATCACAGTCCATATCCACATTCCAATCTTAGCATTCCCCGAATAATCTCACATTTACTGTGTACAAGTAAATTACGATTTCACTTTCTTGGCATACTTATTTGCATAGTTCAGCTCTGTTTTACTAATTCCATGTTTTTCTTACTACTGATACGATAACAATGTACATAGGCTTAATATTAAGCTATTTTACTGTAGTTATATCACAAACTTTTCATTTTTATTTCCTTAATACCAGGCAGTGGCATTTTACTGCCTTTTTCCTTGTTGCCGATAATCTGCTATACTTTGTTACGTGTACAATATTGTGTAACTTTGATATGTAGGAGAATAGCTATTTTTATATAAAAAAAAATGATTTTTATACTGAAAATGATTTTTGGATTTTGCAAAACGTTTTGTGAATACCTTGTACAGTGGATTGATGTTGACACTGGAAATTGACGGTAATAGAGATAGTAAATCCCCATCATTAGTAATATCGGTGCATCCACAGTGAAGGTTAATAGGTTAATTATGCAAATTCTGAATAGATTTCCTCATTAAACTGCATCTAGGTAACAAAGACACATTAACATGTCATTACATTCCACATTTGTGGAACGGAAATAGTATATTGAAGTCGCTGGTCGTTAGCGATCCTCTCTAAATGAGAAACGAAATGAAATATAGTTTCAAAGCCTGAAGAATAGTTTATGGAAGGTATTTGTACAGGAAAAGGAATTGAGACTAAAGAAACTAAGCTAAAATTGAGAATCTATTATAATATACTGGCCACTGGTATTATATTTCATTTTACTATTTATATTTGTAATAGTAGACATACATTTGTGTGACATCCGACTAAAATCCAAGTCAAGGGAACTAACGCCCTGTACTAAAATAACAGTAGATTATAGATAGCAATATTATCACCCTTCAATTCTTTAACTGCCCTAGTGAAAGTACATAATCTACCCACCATACCAGAGTGTATAATTAGGGTAACTTTACATTAGTCAGGACAGGAGGCCACGATAGGATGTTCTTTATTTCTTGTTTGTGCTAATGCGAGAAGTACGAGGTCGGTGTGTCATCTGAAAACAAATCACCCCTTTCATCATCCTTTATTAAATCATTTTCTTTAAATTATTTCGTTAACTGCCTTGCCAGCCACTACTGCTACTAAGTATTAGCATATGTCGTAGGCACATAGCCTGCCAGGTACTGGGTACATACAGGTGCATGTGAATTTTCTATTCTAATTTTTCAGAAAAATTAGCCATGTTATCAAGATGCAATTTCTGATTTCATAGCGAATTCTGCATTGGCTATTGGTTCTTTTCATTGATTAGATTCGCGACGAGTTAGGGTTATGTACCAAAATTGATATATTGTGCATAAACTGTGCTAAAAATGATTTAACTAAAAAATGAGAAGAATTTACTAACTAAAAAGAATCATATTGCATACATCTATGAAAATAGCTTAAAATTTCTCTACCAGTTGAAATCACCTATTGATAAATTAATAACTATTAAGTATACTCTTTCTCTGCAAAATTAGAAGAAATCACATGACTACAAATGCAGGCCCCAGGGGCCCCGTGCCTAGTGGATTTTTGTGCCTAACACATGTATTATATAGTTTATTAAATAGAATTCCGTTCACTCACTCCCTTGCCGACTACACTACTTTCATAATAGCAGGTTCCTTGTGCAACTGTAATATTCGTATTTTTTCATTCATTGTTCATTAGCTTTCTCTATACTTTGTACGGTTAAGCTATAGGCTACAACTGAACTATCACTATCTTTAACTATGGCCCAGATAATTAGTAGTATGTATTTACCAGATAAAAATCCCAATTTTATGAGATTTAGACTCATTTCAATGTTTCAAAATAGTACAAATGGCGCTTCACCTAATTTTTTATAATTTAAACCAAACAGTTCTGTTCTAATAAATGTATGTTTGTTCGCCATCATTTTGTGAAAGAGAGAAATTCTATGTTTAATTAAATCTAATGAATGCGTTTAGAGTATTAAATAAAGAAGTTAACTATATAAAGTAATTAAATTTTTATTTTTGCACACATATAGTTGAAATTAGGTGATTGTTTCAATTTAATGTTAAATTGTTAAACTTTAATTTCGACAAACTTCTATTTTGGTAACAATCGTTACAATAGTTGCATTTTGATTTCTTTCTAATTAACATTTAGTAAAACTTTGGAGATTTTATGAAGTACTTACTTATATAATACAGATATTTGGCAGTACGTACTTAATTCGAACTGTGTAATATAAATTTTGTGAGAATGAAAGCAGTAATAAAAGAAATTATTTAGCTTGCTAATAAAAAAAGCAGATTATTTAGGTCCCTGCTTTAGGATATACTGTAGAATCATAAATAGTAGGGGATATTCTTTATCTCTATTTTTATTTCATCTGTGATTTAAAGAGAGCATTAGGTTGTTGTTTTTGGAAGAGGAAGAGAAAAGGAACCATTACTTTACTCATGTCATGTAGGTAACTATAACTATACTCAACTTCTCCATTCTGCTCTCGAAACGTTATGTTTATTTTGAATGAGACGTAACGTACGCATATGAGTTCTGAAAAGACAATTTTATAATCCTACAAAATTGTGAGTATGCAATGCAATTCCATATATTTGGGACTAGGGCGGATGCGAATGTAATATTAATACTTAAACTCAGGAATATGGTTTTACATTGTTTTATTTAATGTTAGGAACGTTGCCTATGCGGATTATTTTATAGTAAATAATAGGAAAAGTCATAAATATTAAACCTGCTGTGCAGAGGTGAAGGTGAGAAAAGGAAATTTTAATGATACTGAAAAAACTGGTTCAAAATTAAAATTAAAATTACAGTGTATACTACGCTATTATGGTATTAAATCCTATTGTAGATATATATGCCATGCCCAGTTTAATTTTTGTCAAGATTATCTATTATTCTTGAAATTGGAGTGACAATACGATATACATTACCTACATGATATATTTAACATTGAATTGTCTTCACGCATATTATTGTTATGTACATAGATAACGTAATAGAAAACTTCTTGTCTTGACTTCTTGAGTCTTGGACTCTGGCTTCTGACTTGACTTGACAAGTTAGACAAGGATTGTTTATTTTTATGCGTTTTGTGATGTTATGTTTTGTTATGGATGATTACTGTACTGATACTCACTGTTGTGTTGTGAGTGAAGATAATGCAATTGAGATGAGTGAGAGGGAACTCTAATATCACAGAGGGGATGAAGGACGGAGTGGCGTTTCTGACTCATTTCCGGGTTTCTGGAAATCCCATTGACTTTCAAACTTCCAAAGCTTTCCTATGCAATGGTATTATGGCATCCTGACTTACATAATTTACGATGATGACATTAATGGAAATAGATGCAAAACGCATGTAGAAATGTGGCCCAGTCGTTAATTTTATTAGCTTGGGAAAATATTTGCATAAAATACTATAACGTGTAAGCCTGTATGTATACTCGTTAAGATAATTAATAATTATACTAGAGATTCCCTATAAACTTTGTCAATATGTCTTTTTAGTATCCATATTCAATGTAAATCAATTTAAATCCAAGAAATCCAAGAATTCTCAATTTCAAATGCTCAATATTAAGTAGGATATTGATTAGTGCTGCAGTCTAATTAATATTTAGGATTACGACACAATATATTGTGCAGTATATCCAGTGTTTGTGTTTGTACTATAGGTACTATTACACTTACAGAATATGCATCTGTAGCAGAATTGCATTTTCAAAGATGAGGTTATTTCTACTAATTTGTAAATATTTTACTAAAGAGGCGTCTGGTATTGAGTTGTGTGTTATGTATTAGTAAATGTTGCACCGAAATGCAAGATGCAGTAAGAAAATTGAACTGAAAAGAAGATGAGTGCATAAAATATGTATTTATATGTTTTAGTATAGCGTGTGGCCATAACATAGTATTAACTATTAAGATAGTGAGCCTATAGCCTACCCACAGCCCGTGACCATACATATTATTATGGTGAGAGTGTTGTGTTACAGATTTGAGATAGTTATATAAATATGTAGAATGAGAGTGAGAGGGATGACTGGATAGGATTAGGAAGAATCCGAGGAATAAGCAACTGCAATATCATCGGCAGAAGTTGTGTTGAATGTGAATGCGTATGTACAGATAATGTATGTGATTGTGATGGGGATGTGTATGTAGAACGTAGTATGTGTCTGTTACGTAATGTTTCTAACCTCATCTCAAGTATCTCCTTCTTTGGCTTCCGTTTTCACACAGATGTTGACACCCAACCGGGATGCGATGAGGGAGACGACGACAACGAAAACTCTGTACAGGTCCAACAGCCCCGTCATTCGCAACACTGGCAACATGAGTGAGCTGGACAGTCTTCTCCAGGATTTGAGCTCCACGTCCAAGTACAGTCAGAATTCTCCTTCGTCCAGAGGTAATCTATTTATTTATTTAAAAATATTTCATTATTCTTTGCTAATTGAATATTACCAAGAAATATATTAAGGGAGTGTATTATTACTGAATAAGAAGACATTCTTTATGTGTTCAGATTCCGAATTATAACTGCATATATTTGACATTGAAAATGAAAGAATATACAGATAGTAAAAGGTATTCACTTAAGAATTACTAGCAATATATATTCGAGTCTTTGAAATACAGTAAACTGTGAGAGCATGAAATACAGAATCTTTCAAAATGGGTTTTGGTCAGTAAGGTATGAAATTTTTCATAATATAAAAAGATTAAGCGTTAATGGAGCTCCTGTATAGGTATTCACAATAATTATTTTTTAAATGTGCATGCATGTGTACAATCAGTGTAACACTCTCCAGGTTTTCCTGAACAAAGTTTATAATGAATGATACAAAAAAGCGCAACCTAATTAACCTAAAAAAACCCTAATGAGCTAATATAATAAAATAATACTAAATCGAGTAAAAAGTCAGCCACTTTTAAATTGTGAATAAACTGGTAGAAAATTATAAATCAATTATAATTATTGGAATTTTTCCATGCGTTTCTATTTAGCATTTGGTGCCGATTTAAATGTTTGTAATATTTGTAGGCCGTTCATTATTGTTTATACGCAATTTAGTAATTGACTTTACTAAGTTAATAATTCGTGTATTTAGCTAAATTGGTATGATTCTAGTTGTTCTAGACTATCTGGCAAGCCTTGCAGGATAACCCTAAGTATATAAGCACATCTGCTCCGACGAAATTTAAAAGCTTTTTGGCATTATATTTTAGGGTGGGTACTCTCATTATGTTAACTACTGTCAGTTTGCTAGATATAGATACCTAAATATACACATGAGCTTACAACAGAAAGTAATAACGTGAGTAAGACGCTATTTTACAGTATGACTTGAGCTACCTAGCCTTGACAGGATGAATATGACGGATTATTGTGGAAAACCTTAGCAATTTACAATTCATTAATCTAGAGCTGACTTTTTATGTAGATGTAGCTTTTATTTTAAGTTTCAATCTTATAAATCTTATCTTATTAGATATTGTCAAACAGGAAACCTTCTACTTTTGCTAAAATGACCTAAAAATATATCAAATTGACTAAATCTTATTTGTAACAGAATTTGTTTTAATACTAGTATTTGTAAATTCTACACAGTAAGTATTACCTACTACTAGCTTAGGTATTGCATGTACGTAATTTGCATCCTTTGAGCCAAGACTTTGAGTTATATTAAAACGGAAAGCATTTTATAAACTGAGAAACAGAATATTAGGTATAGGCATTATGCATGTTGTCAATGTTAATGTTGGTAATAAGCGGGTAGGTATTTAATTTGATAGGTACTACTATTTATAGGGGTTGAATAATTCGTAATTAGGCATTTATAATTAAACATGTCAACATGTATAGAGAATTTATTTTGCAATTAATTATTGCAGAGCTTGTTTACAATGGGAATCGCCCTAATTCGAGGTCATCCGTCGGAAGTCATGAGCGGCCACCAGTGGACAGTCTTTTGGACGATCTTGCAAACGGGTATGTAAATTAAAACTGTCAAACAATTCCACCTAAATAAATACAGCTTGATAACTTTGATAAGTAAACATATTTACCTAGCCATTAATCACATCAACATCAGGAATAACTCCACATTACACAGACAAAAGCTATTGAGTTTCATTTGTGCTAAAAGTAAAACAATGAAGTGGCATGCCTTGCCAAGCGAAAGCCAACGTATTTCAAAGGTCATGCTATTCTATTTAAATATGTGTAGAACTGTAGTTAGGATGAGTTAAGCTAACAGTAGTTAATGTTAATTACACATTCACTACACACATACAAATAACTGAAGAGTCATTCATGAGTTGATGCAATTTGCTATGTAACTAAATAGTTTCCTGTCACTCATGCGTTACTTTTGTAATCAATTTAACTGTCAAAATCTCTATCGTTACTCTAATACTCCCTCTCTCTCTAACCCTAGAGTTTATACTACAAAATGTATTTGTACATGTTAGCGGCTATATGTTGGGTCTTGTTTTAACAAACCATCATTTAAAAAAATATACTTAAATATTCATTAACTGAAATTTTCTATAATATTTTATGGTATTTACAGTTAAGAATTTCCATTAATCACCTAAATTATTGGGAAGCTTCCTTAATTTTATGTAAAATATCTTCTTGAAAATCTAAAATATTTTTTGAGTTACTACATACATGTATTAATATATACATCCGCTAACATAGAGTATCGTGGAAGCACTTAAAACCAAAAGTAAACCAATCTTAATAAAATGCAAATAAAAGTGTAACAACTATGTTATTATTATGAACAGAGTTAGTGACAAAAATTTTTAATCTCGCCACAGACAATCAGGGTTAGTACATATATTAAAATCCAAGTTGTAATTATAAACCTACATATAAAATTAATTATTATGACATATTATTAGACATTTATAAGTGTTTATACCTTCATATTGTGCGATATCTTATGTACGCATTTGCGTGCAATACACGCTAATAGAGTAAAATTAGCAGAGACTATACACACTTTACACAAAAAACTAAAATCGTGTATTTGAGATGAGAAAGTTGAGATTTACTCTTGTAACGTGGGAATGGGAATAGTAATTTAGCGTAGCACAGAAGCTCAGTACACATTACATCACACAGATCGCGTACAGATGAGTGTAGGTGTAAGTAAGTGTAACATAATGTTCTTACATACTTACACTTACGACTTACAAATGCAGAGATTTCTTTAGTAAAAGTATGTGATGTGATTCCTGGTACAGTATGTAAGCTTTATAGAAATACGTAAGCACTTAGACATGTAAATATATTTATTGTACATTAGTTATTACGTAGATAATGAATTTAGAGATTCGTCTCTTTGAGATGTTATAATAATAAGTTATTTTCGACTTGGATGATTGACAGGGATGATACAACAGATGGGAAAACAAGAATCACTGTAGAGAGAAAGGTCATGCGGACTTATTTGGGTCCCTCTGCTTCGCCTGCCACTCGAGAATTGGATGATCTAATGGCTTCGCTTAGTGATGCCAAGGTTCGTGTCTATTTTTTATTTCCTAGTTTACTATGCAGTGTACATTATAACTTATAACGTCATGTCAGTCAGTTTGCTACACATTCACTAATTCAATTTATTTAAGCGCTTTCACTTGCACTGTTACAGTTACGCTACTTTTGCTTTCCGAGAATCGCCTAATTAAAAGTAAAATAATTTAGTTTAGAAAATAGAGTTTTGGATTTGCCGTAAAATCTGGAATCTGCAACACTTTTGCCTTTATTGCTCTTTAGGAATAAGAAAATTAATTTTACGCTTGTATTTTTAGATTTTGAAAATATAATACAAAGCAGTGTAAGTTTGTAATAATATAATATGTGGTTGTCGCACGCTGACAATTCCGAGAAAAGATAATTGTCACTAACATTCTTTACTAAATAGCGTTTAATACCTTAAATTGGCAAAAATCTCAAACACTTGTATATTGTGTAATACAAAATTGAATAATTACTAATCATCTTCGCGCAATTATTTGGCCATAAATCTTAAAAGCCTTTTTCGAAACAGATTTCTGGGTACGGAAATATTATAGTGTCCCCACTCTTCAATATGGCTTCCAGAGCCCTTGTAATGTAAACATAGCACAATAGTTCGTACAAACATATCGAACAGTAACCGTCTTTTGCCTAATACTTCAAATGGTTAGAAATATGGCTGCATTATGTACATAAAGTCTGTATATTATCTTTTGACGTGATACCTACATAGACCAGACTGTAAATTATATAAGTAGAATCACGATTCCTGCGTTAGAATTCCACAATTATAGGTAGTAATAAGTACTGTGATATGGATCTCTTTTACAGCTAGGTCATAAAATCTAATTTCATCCTCTTCGTTCACATTTTCAATATTTCAATGCAATTGCTCTATATAGGGATATAAAACGTTTGACTTTAGCTTAGTTATAAATAATGGATGTCCTAGAGTTGTCAAATCTTGACACATGTGCGAATGTACATGTATGATAAATGATACTTATTTTATTGTCGTTACCGTTACATAGACGAACATATGGAGTTTGACCATAAAGTGGATATCTGCAATAATAAAAAGGAATAAAAATGAGGAGTTCCAGAAAGAGTGAAAGTACGACGCAATGAGGTTGATAGAAAGCATCTGTTAATATTTACAATTTTTGTATGTAGATTTCTATCTGTATGGGACTACTACTGTGAAGGCTTTATGTTAGACGGTAGGTATCATGTTATATTTATTTCAACTTCCCTATTAAAGGGCTTATAATTTATATTTTGAACAATATATATCTGATTTCCAATTTACCGCATGGATTTATGTAGAACACTACATAACATTATTTTCCTTGTAGAGACAGAGAATAAAAATTTATGTTCAAATTGGTTACACAGGCTTAGACAGAAGATAGTGTCGTAAATATAGTTAGTTACCTAATCTAGGTAATCATCTTTCAATGATAATTGGTGAGCTGAATCTAGAAAATCTGCAAAGGTAAAATTAATTCTTTGTTTAAAGCATAAAGATAAACTGTATATTTCATTAACATTCTGTGATACATGTTGATTACCTGTTAATTAGTACACCTTTATACAATTTAGAGAAAGTGAAGTGAAAGTGTGTCCTTATTTTTTTATTATCAAATTATTTTGCTATTTATAGTATGTTGATACAAAATTGGTTCATTTAGTGCAAGTTTTATAAGCTTTATGTGACAACAAATTGGATTCTGGTGCTTATTAAGTGCTATACAGAAAATAAGTGACGTTATCTTTCGTCGTGTCGCAATGCCGTAATTATTGAGTAATTGTTTACATTAAGCGATATATGGAGCAATAATATAGAAAATAGGCAGGTATATACACATAGTGAAAGAGACAATGATAGTGTGACATCGGCAACTATAAATAAAGTGATAACTCAGGAGCAGAAGTGTATTTTTTGTCTTCCGTATTTCAGGTTTCCGCCTCATTAGGTTTTCACTAACAATTTGTTGTACGGTTTAGTTTTGAGAATAAATAAATTTCGGCTTTCGCCTTCTTTCTTGGCCTGCAATAAAACAAATAACGGTTTTCTGACACTTTTTTTGCAAATATAAGAAAACTAATTGTATTTTGTTTAATTCTGCATTGTTTTTATTCCTGAATGCTATATAGACACCCAATCTTTCTTCCTCTCTATATATTCTTAATGTTAAAAACAGAATCTCAAAAGTAGATCATGACACACTCAGGAAAAGTAGGGCAACTGCATGTTATTTCAATTTTTCTCCACTATATTCCAATCGGACATTTAATTTGAATGCCTCATTTTATATATTCAATACATTAAGCTTAATATTCATTGAGATACAATAGGAATCTTATATAAGCAGCCGCATGTATTGAATACAATCAGTTTTGTTTCACAACTTATGTTTAAGTTTGTAATCATTAAATACCTGACTATTTAAAAGTAAACATCTTAGGAATGTGCTTGGAACGTATGAACACAAAGTACGTATAAAATTTTAATCGTCTCTAATTTTAAATATGTTCATATACACTTATGCAAAATACATGCCAAATGGTAGCGAGCCTTTTACACAGAGCAGTATTTTTGTTTAAGAAGAGATAAGAGTGAACAATAGGTATAACTGTGTGTAGGACAAGAGCGATAGAAATATGTGCATGTTGAAGAACAATTACTATTAACATGAAAAGTGAATGTTTGTATGCCTGGATAGAATATGCAAACAATTGTAAATGTAAAATGCTATGCATTTGGAAATGAGGGACAAATGAGTAATAAGTGTCATTACAATTGTTGTTGTAGTACTATTTATATTAACATGAGAATGATAAGAGAATGAGATGGGAAAGTGTGTCTGTCTTGGTCTTGGCTGTTGATGCCTATTAGAATATTACCTATGTATCTGTATGTGTATGTAGTTGAACATTATAACTTCTGGCAGATTTGTTTGTGTGTATGTGACAAGAGGAAGGAGAACAGAAGCACGAGTATCCACTTAATCTTCTCTCTTCAACTCCATACAAACATGACAGACTTTTCTGTCGCAAGACATACTCCCATACACTATTGTTTATCTACCTACTGCATTGCTACTAATACTGAATGCCTTTCTGCGAAAAAAGGAGCAAAATAAGTATAGTATGTATGTAGTGCGTATTTTTTCAATAGCTTTTATATCTTCCACCCAATTTATGTTTGCTAATTTTCAATGCATGAAATTTTTTTTTATCCATTTATAGATGATTAGATCCTTAGAAGTGACACAGATTTTCATTTTTGGGAGAAATATTAAAAGTGAGAAAGATTTTTGCGAAAGATTTAGAGGTTTATTTTTAAAGGAGCAAACAAAAAGTAAACGCTTAGCAGGTTAGGGAGACAGTACTCTTAATCTTCTTTCTATATTATGGATAATGCTGGAATTGTTAATTGTGGATATAAGTTTGCATTTAATTTTTGTAAAAAAGGAGTCGTTATGGGTTTATGGCTGAAACTTTAATGCACCTACGGAGATGTGCCACTTACTAACCTTTGGTATGTGCGATACGACAATTAAGATTCAGACACACATGTTAACTAACTTGTTTCACTATGATATACATATTAAAGATTCTAATTTCACTAATACCATCGCAATGTAGAACAATATTTTACAGTTCCAAATTCCTGATATTAGAAAATTAGATGTTCGCTGTGGTCAGCTGAGTTCAAGAATCTTTTTATAGTATTCCTAAGACTGAAAAGTACGGGATACTTACAGACTGAGCATTTATTGTTGTGGATAATGCTACCAGTGCAGTGGTGACATTATATTGGCCCACCACAAATAGTTTGTCGATTTTATGTACAGTGAGCGTGTAACATACAATAATGTGTAGGTAATTGAATATGTAATTTATGCCCCTATGAGATCTCCGTGTGAACTGAATTTGGATGACAGTTTATCTTCTCAGATCGTCTAGTTTTCTCTATCACTGCCACTATTTGTTGTCATTGCAAGCGTGGAAGATTACTTGGATTTTTGATAGAATTAAATGGATGGAACGGTGCTAAAATTCTAAATTACTTAGACTTGGTGACTCATAAATCTGAAGAGGTGGAGTAGGAGGTCTGTAGCACTTGTATACATACGTACGCTGTATATTATATAAGGATATAGAAAATATACAAGCATGTAAGTAAGAAGTATTTATACTTATTTTAAAAACCAGAAACGATCGTATGTGTATGCTCGACTACAAATAATTTAAATTCCCTTCTATGCTACATACATAATAGCAGTTAGTATAGTACTGGTAGTACATTGCAAATTAACTATGCGAAAATGCGTCTTGAGTATACCTTTTCCCCAGGGGTCTTCATTCCTCGGTGGATTTACAAACAGTTCTGAGAAATTTTTGCAATACTCTAGTACTCACCAGTCAAAACTTTTGCGTATACCGAGAAAGAATAAGTACGAAGTAGATTTATTCATGCAAATTAAGCAAATATGAGATTGGCGGATAATACTGGCTCCTGAGCTGAAACACAACATACAATATTGCAAAAAGTTTGCAAAATTGCTCCCAATTCAAAAACGATCATGCTGTGAGTAAAGTTACTAATAGTGTTGAATGTGCAATTAGTCTTATCGTTAGCTATGGTTAAAGAAGTACATAGCTAAACACATGGGAACATCTGCCCACATGCGTGAGGTATATGGACATGTATATGTACATCTTGTAATTCTCATAATTACTTTTAGGTTTAGTTATTGGACAATTTGCAGTTTAGAATGAGATTTAATTATCACTAGACTTTGTCGGATATTTAAAGCTTTACGTAAGTAGTTACATTATGGTTCATCACATTCGCCATTTATATCACAAGATGGTTCACTTCACTTTTTTCTTTTAATTCAGTCGTTTATATTTAAAGATGCGTTTATGCTTATAGATACACCTAATCTTAGCATGTCATGGAATTCTTTAAATATTTCTAAAGCTAAGGTTTATTTTACATAATCGACTCACAACAAAACATTAACGTGTAAGAAGTGTAGTAGTAGATAATCCGCGGATAAAAAAGGAAAAAAACGTTTGAGAAAATGCGTTTTGTATGCGGTAGTTCAGTTAAGTAAATACAAAGTTAGTTTTATTTTTGGTCTTAGTTGGCTTTGGCATGCAACATTTTATTTGTTTTATGTTGTTATCTTCCATTGCACTGCACTATTAGAAATAGTGCACTGTTAGGTATGCGTATTGTAATTACTGAGTATTTGTAGAAAAATGGTTGAGTGCAGAAGACCAATGAGACGGAATAGTGAGAGATTAAGCATGCAGTCTAATTCTAATCTTAAGTAGTAGAAAGCACAAGGAGGAAGATTATGCAAATAAAACTTTGTATAGTAATAGTAGGTAATGTATGTATGTAAGGAGAAGGAGGTTTTCTGTATATAGAACAGCGTCCTTTTGATGAGATGCGATATTCATCTGCAGGGAGATTCTGCATTGGATAAGAGAGATGAGAGGATTTGAGTGCGATAATATCAGTTTCTATACTTATCTGCACTATTCTGCAATTTTACACTTTAGACAGAACAGAAGTGTCAGAGACAGGCAGACAAAATAAACTGAACAGTTCAACAGTTCACTAACTTAAAGAGTTCAATTCACAAAGTCAGAGATCAGAGTATAAAAATGTAAGTTCATATATGATCTGTAAGTCTACACTTTGTTTTCCGCACATTTTGCATACCTAAGTACATACATATTTAATTTAACTACATATTTGCAGAACATAAGCGTAAGGCAATTGTAAGAAGAATTTATCTCTAATTTATCTTTCGTTTTTCATTCTCTTTAATATGTGATTGCATTACAGATAATAATTATGGCGTGTGTATTAGTATTATTCGGTTTATTTGTATTCTACCCGGTAGTTATTAAATTATTTTTCTTGAACTCTTCTTCTCTTACTTAAATAAATATAAGTGTTAGATTAATGGATTGGTTGGTTGGGTGGAAATGTTGAGTTTAGATTTTCATTGGCGAATCGTCGAAGAGACTGAGCAGAAAGATGGTTTTGTAGTTTGAGTACGTAGATGTACGCGTAGGGCAAAGACACACATACTGATATGCATTTATGAACTTACAATGTTGATGTTGAGTTAAGTTAAGAGTGAAACTGGGGCAGTTTTATTTTGAGAAGTTGGATGAAGGAAGAGATTTGAGTTTTCATTCTGTATAATATTACCTAAGGTAGGTAGTAGTAAAGTAAGTAGTAAGTAGACATTCTAGATAGTTAGGTTTCTCTCTCCTTTTTCTTAACTCGTGACAAAAGCAACATCGTAACACGAACACCAAGACAAGACACCAAAAGTCAATTGAATTTGTATTTTGCAATCTGTCAAAATGGCTACAGTTACACTTTGTGTATAGTATCTGTACGAAGAGAGTATATTATGTTAATTTATATACATAACAACTTTCTTCGCAAAGTAAATTGGTATCTGTCTTGTATTTTTAGTAGCTCAAATTCAAATAGCGATCATCAATAACACAATAATGCATACATACTACTTTAGTTATACATTAGATTACATTTATTACATACAAATACTACAAGTAACGATATTATATGTAAAAAAGAAAGAGGATTTGGCTCTTGAGCTTATGCCTGTGTGTGCCTGAATGTCTAGCCTGGCATGGCCTGGAGTGAATTCGATTGGATTTGAAGTTTGAGTTTAAGTATTCCAAGAAGCTGAGCTATGATCATGATGGAAATAAATGTTTCGTTTTTCGGAGCTGCCCGGAAAGAACTTCGGGGCAGAAAAACCCTTCTCACTCAGAATGGGAAATGATGATGTTCTATGAATTTTATGGCTTACTAACAATAAGACCATCTCATCAGTAAAATTCTCTTCTACATACATGGCGTGGGCAATTTTATTTTTCGCTATTATTACATTGCATACCTATACAAACATGTGTGTGACTCATGCAATGCTATGCATGCCACATTATATTATATTGTATTATAGTTTTCATTCAATGAGGAGTAAATAAAAGAGTTTATTATTTCGTTGGCTAGTTAGTTACTTACAATTATATTAAGTTAAGATTATTAGTTAGCCAGGCCAAGACTAGTAACTAATTCTCGTAAATTTTATCTCAATCTCCAGACCTGGCCTTCCATCTAAATACATAATATATATTCAAGTAAATAAAGGCTAGGTAAGAAAACTAAATAGGAAAACTTAATGGTGGTTGGAATAATACAGGAAAGCAGTTAACTACTCCTTCGTAGGTGTAGGTATGTATATACATTAGCTAACGTAATTCACTTACTAGTTGTATTTGTATTTGCAGTTCAGTTACTAACAATTAGTAGTATACAATAGCAGTTTTTGTTGTTAAAGAAGAATAAGCGACTGCTTTACGTTAGCCGTTAACGTGTCTATTTTCATTTGGTTCATCTTTATATTTGTAGTTGAGATTTTGCAGTATGTAACACTATACGTAGGGTAAGAAAGGTAGGTAGAGTCAGAGTGCATTTCTCTGTATCTCTGTGTAATGTAAGTTTTAACTAAACAGTGATGCTGTACAGTGCATGCCAATTGCTTTATGCACACATGGTATGTGTTACTAGTCAAGTATGTGTTTTAGTTAAATTTCTATTCGCCATTATGTATAGGATGCTATATTTCTACTATATTACTTACATACTATAGGTTTACTGATGTGATTCAAATCCAAATTCGAAATCGTACAGTGTGTGTGCTATGTTCCATTGGTTGTGAGTGATATGCGTATGTAAATTCTAGTCCTACTAATAGTAAGTTACATTATAAAGAAAAAAGAGTGCAGAACTAAAAAGATGATTGTATTTGTATCTGCACAGTAACTTAAGGAGTAGCTACATGTAAAGTGTGAGCGAAAGAGTTAATATACTGTAATGAATTTAAAGTTTAAGCAGTTTAAAGTGTAGCAGTGGGATTTGCACTGTAGATACTAAGATAGCTAGTGAACCGAATTGCATAATATAATGTGCCTAGTGTGCTATGGTCTTCTAAAAGTGTGATCTCTGTATGTGAGATCATTCTGGCTGGCTAGTCTGCTCCTGTACTACAGATAGTCTCAACTGTAAATCTGTATAATATTTGTATGTCGTGGCGTGTGTTAAGTAAAAGTATTAGTGTTAATGTTAAAGAGTGTGTATGTATGTAAATGTAAGTAGTATCTGTATCATAGGAGTGTGTGTATTGTATGTGACTGTGTTTGTCGGGTTAGAATTTTGGGATGAGGATTTTTGTGCCGTGTGTGGGTTGATGTGGCCCACGGAACTGTATTTTAAGGAGCCGTCCCGACTCTGGTCTCACTATTCCTTGTGTCCGCAGACAGACACTAACAGCCGAACCGTTAACTATCTTCTCAACCCTCTTCTCCAATAATATTCAACACTTTTCCTAAATCTTTCTAAACGTTCCTCTTCTTTCTCTCCTAAAAGGAATTTATTTCACCTGTACAGCTAAATACTTAAGAAAGCTCAATTATTGGACCCAATTGATTTAAAGGACCTCAAGCGAATTGACCTCTATTAAAGAGATTATCATTATAAAAATTCTTACTCTGTCTGGTCTGTCTGTCTGCCTATCTGCTAGTTATTCTCGTGTTTCGTTTTTGGACTACATAAGAGATATTCTCATCATACGAACAAACACTATACAAAACATTATCAACAATACACTTGACTAGTACACCTCAACACACGAGCTGTCAAATTCAGTTTATATTAAATTTCGCCAGATTCCTCAACTTTCACTTACATAAAAATGTTTTCTACAGTATAAACACTTACATTACATTTTACATTTGTTAAATATTTAAAAATACACTTTTACTTACACATAATATTTCTATTAGACAAATCTAGCAAATAAAACACCTTAACAAACAAGGGGGAACAGTATTTGAACATATTCCCTCATAGTCTGGTTGATTTTCGTTACTTTTTACTATACTATAGTACTCACTACACAATTACATTTTTCTCAAAGTTTTTTACCATTGCTGGAGACTACTTTTCACTACATGAGATTTTAGCACACTTTTTGACATCCGAAAGAATTACCGATTGTAAATTTTCTATTGGTAATTCTCAGACATTTACTACGATATAGTAGATTCAAGTTTCTCTGTAGCTTTGTGCACTCTTTTTAAGATTTTACCAAGTCGGTACCTATTTAAGTAGACGGAGTTTTTGCCACATTTGTTTTGGGGTTGTTTGCTGCATTCGTTTTTTTGTGGAGATTTTTGGCGATTTTTTTCTTTTTCCTTTATTGCCCATTGTTGACATTATTTAACTGGCTGTTGGAGTGGTTAAACGAATTATTCACATTCCTCTTGAGTTGAATTGAGTTTGGAATTACTCTTTTCCTTGTAGCCACTTTGCACGATTGCCAATTAATCTTGTCCGAGCCAAAAACACTTGTATTCTTGTAGATTGAGTTTATATTCCTAGATCTTAACTATGTAAGTAAACTACATAAAGCTGTATATTTACCATCGTGTACTAAAGCGAGATATAATACATTTAGCAACTCTAACTTTTCTTCTAACACTTTGTATTCTAAGTTGATTTCATTTCCTTGTCTTCCCTTCTTCTTGCGAACTTAGTTAGAGGCTCATAGGTATCTCATGTTACATGTTCTGCATTCTGGTTCCTAGTCATTCCACCAAAGAAATACTTGTCAACTAAATTAAATTCTAACTTGTTCTCCTCTGTGGTTTACTACTATTTTTTAGATTCTCCTTTACTTTTACTTACATAACACTTGAGGATTTTGAAATATTTATTATCTCCTACCCTTCTCAAATAGTACAAAGCAATTAGACATTTAATTAATTTATCCTCCTGTTCCCTGTCCTCATAATTACACAACCGAACAGAGATCCAGGCTTATCCTAATCCTAATTACCCTTTATTGGAATTTCTAATCGTAATAAATATTAGAATAAAATTACATTACGCAACAAGGAATGTTCCTTGTCTTGCCCTGTAATTTTTATTGATAAATAAAAATAACTAATCTATTCTGCTTCTACATAATCTGTGATATTTATATTGCTAATAAACAGACTAATAAATTTTTTGCTCTAGATATGAAATAGATGAATAGTTTGGCTTATTAAGTAGCTTGCATGATTTCAACATAGCAGCCCCGCATGGCATGCCTAGTTTATTACTTGCATGACGCATTGGCTTGGCTAACTGCTAATGCTAACGCTAACCTTAGAATTTTTACGGTTAGCATAGCAGTGAAGCTAAAAATGTTATCTTGATACATATATCCCGTTTTACGAGTATCATTAATTAATCCATAAAATTTAGTGTGTGAATGCTGTAAGAGCTAATTAAAAAGCAGTGGATGAGCTCAAGGCTTCATAAATAAATGCTTATGTGTTTGGCTATCGTGGCACTAATAATAATGCTACTGAATTGACTGAGATTAAATAGTTGCTCTAGATATAGCTGATTGACATGACGTTATCATTTTAGTGTGCAGTAGTGTTGTTACCAGTTGTTTGTGATGGTTTTGTTTGATAAATAGTTTTGTGTTGTGTGGGATATAAAATAATAATAATTTGTGGATGGTATGATTTGATTTTTGTGTGCAGATTAAAGAAAAGCAGGAGAACAGCCAAGTGCAACAACCGAAAAAGGCGCAGCAGTTGGATTCTATGCTTGGCAACTTGCAGGCCAGCATGGACAAACAAGGAGTGAGTGCGACTCAAAAAGGTGTTTGTGCTGCGTGTCACAAGGCAATTGTAGGACAGGTAAGTAGAGGATTGCATTATTCTTCATTAGGTGTTGACATATTTAAAAAACAGTTGAAAAGGCTTCTGGTCTCGAAAAATCATGAAGGCTGAATTTGGCGTGTGACTTTTGTGACTCGTGAATTTTGTTGAGTAGGTGGTAACAGCTTTGGGGAAAACGTGGCATCCCGAGCATTTCAATTGTGCTCATTGCCGTCAAGAATTGGGCTCCAAGAACTTTTACGAACGGGAGGGACAGCCCTACTGTGAAGATGACTACCACAAGTTGTACTCGCCTCGCTGCGCCTACTGCAATGGCCCAATTTTGGACGTACTGGCAAAAATAACTGACATTCTATTAAATTCCTCTAATTTTTTCCTAACTGAAGTCTTGTTCCGCAAAATGAAGATTTAATCCAAGAAAATATTATTACACTTTCCCCGTTAGAAATGCGTGACGGCTCTTGAGACAAACTGGCATCCTGAGCATTTCTTCTGTGCTCACTGTGGGAAACAATTTGGACAGGATGGTTTTCATGAGAAGGACGGAAAGCCTTATTGCCGCACGGATTATTTGGCTTTGTTCGCCCCGAAATGCGGAGGATGCACCAAGCCAATCACTGACAATTACATTACAGCTTTGAACGCCCAGTGGCATCCGGAGTGCTTTGTTTGTCGGGTAAGTCACAGCTCACCAAAAATAAGCAAAATCATCTTCTCCCTCTTTTTCGCCACTTTTTTTCTCTTTTCGGCAAATTAGCAAACTAGAGCAATTAGTAATACAGTAGTGAAAGTTAGATAACAATAGGTGTGGTATGCGTATGGGTTTGTTTCTAATTGGAGAGAATTTTGAAGGACTGTAAATCTTCGTTTGGTGGGACGTCTTTCTACACTGTTGAAGGGAAGCCAGTTTGTCCCAAGTGTTTGGGCATTGACGAAAATGACGACGGAGACGAAGATGAGGAGGAGGAAGACTAAACTAATAAATTCTAATAACTAATTCTGAAAGTATTAATTAAATGAACTAATAGATTAACAAGCTTACTAAATAATTATCTCTAGTTACTGATAGGTATAGAGAATAAGCTGTAAGAAAAGAATTTAGATAACAAATATTAGTGTTGCAGATTATCTCCTGCTTAATGGTTAATTTCAAATTTCACCTGGCCTGGGCTGGCTGGTCTGCTCTGTCATTATCCTTTACCTTGGTCTATTTTACCTATTATAAGTATATTACCTTAAGTACTTTCGTACAGTTAGGATAAAGTGAAAGTATTCTAGTCCTTATTTGAGAGAATGCCTGAAACGGTGAAAATTGGGTGAAAGTGTGAGTAAATGAGGCGAGTGGGGCAAATTGTATGAATGGCTGGAAATTCCTAGAACCCTAACAAACCAAACCACACAAAATAAATACATAAATAAATAAACTGAGGAAAACGAAAAGGAGAGCGATGAATATGAAAAGTTAATTAAAACTTTCAATATTTACTGCATATCGATGATGATGATGATGACGAAGATGTGGATGTTGTAAAAATAATGATGATGATGCACCAAAAGTAGTGGAATTAACTAAATGACATGACATGAGATTTTAGCTCTGCTGCACCACAATCTACAATATAACATCCACTGCACCTCCACTCCATGATTTTAATGACAAACACAAGAAATGATGCTTTACTTTTACTAATACACAATAACTAAAGGTTAAGGGCGACAAAATGTCAACGAATCCAACTCCTAAAGAATTCCTGAAGTCCTTCTTGTTTCCTCTTTTTGCTTCAATCACACTGTAAATACTTAATAGCTTGTGGTGAATAAGTAATTAGTTTCTATAGCGCTTCATTACTTACTACTTGTTAAATAGCTACAGAATAAAAATACTTTTATTGTAAATAGAAAAGAGAGAGACATGTAAAAAGATCTATTTGTCGACAAATGTAAATAAATAAAGGCTAAAAAGCCCAAAAACAGAAAGAAAACAAAAAACAAAACAAAAAAACAAAAACAAAAGAATAATATTGACCCTGGGCTGGGCTTTCGGAAGTGAGTTGGCCAAGGCAAGACCTTGCGTACGTCTGCCATGTCACTCAGCGTGCCATGTCATGCCAGACCACGTTTTGTGCGTCGCAATTCGCAATGCGTTTTACGTGCATTCTTACGCAGGCAATGCATAAAATGCAAATGCAGCTTAATACGTAGGTAGCAGAGGTACCTATCTTGTGTCAATGGTTAACAACGCTATCATTACGAATGGCATGCATTGCAATTTGCGACAAGGCAAGGCAAGGCAAAATACAAAAGGAAAACTCACTATTCCGAATTCCCACCCGCCTTTTTAATATTTATGTAGGTAACTTTTTTACGTGTTTTATTTTTATTAGCTATAGAAAATTTTACGGCTCTTAAAAATGTAGGTATTCTCCTCTTCTCTTGCCTCTCTCAATTCTATTTACTTTATAGTATTATAGTATGAACAGCGTCGGTAATTACTTTTGTAGTGTTTTAGTGTGTATGTCAGCGACACATGCTACTATTAGGCAAGTGTGGTGCTACCTTTTTAGGGCAGTGATCCTACTTCTACATTAAAATATTGCTTTCTAGTAGAATAGTAGGATAACGCATTAATTCTGTAGGTATCAGGGCAATATTTTGTAACACAGGGGCCCAATTGTTTCTACTAATAGGCACCACCATTTAGCACAATTAAATCATTGAATTTATGGAACACTGTCGACAATATTTCTAATTTGTAAATCAATAGAAGGTTTTGGGATTTTAAAATAAATAAATTTTACTTTAATAATAATAATAGTTCGAGAAGTCTTAAGAAAATAGTCCATGCAATAAGGCTACTATTTCAATGATTTTATTTAAAAAAACAAAAAACGTTACACCAAATCGACCTCATGCCTAAGGGTAGTATGTGCCGCTGACATATGCACTTACATACGTAGGTAAGTATATAGTTTCTAGTTTCTTCGACTATAACGTTATTAGAAGTGAACTTACATTACATTACATATGTAAATAATATGGGAACTTTTATTAGTTACATGTGTTAAATTATTTGCACTAGGAGATAACTTTGAAATACTCTTGAAAACTAAACTGCGGCTCCGACAGATAAAATGCCGAATCTCCGCTTATCTTTCATCGCTAGTCTCGAAATTGTTTACACAATGCAAACAATTTACAACTGATTCTCGTTTAGATAAAAGTCTATCATTCTTCTTCTATCTTTATCTTCATGTGAGATGAAGTGAGATGAGATGGGATACAATTCCTTTGATAATTTCACATTCACACAGAGATACGACAGATATTTAAGTAGGTTTCTATTTTTCCTGTAGTACATAAAAGTAGTACAGTACAGTACACGCTTTTATTGCCTTTCAGTGACTTTTCTCCATATGATATACTAGCTAACAAATTCAAAACTCTGAAATGAGATCTCAAAAGTAGCTACAGTGCGAGACATGAAATTTCGTGTAATGTATACTAACTAATGTATATTATAAATAAAATGTACATCTGGTTCTGGTATTGTGCATAATTGTAACAGGGGAATGCATGTCCATGTTTTGTAATAATGTCTTGGCTTATATTTATGTATGTAGATTCTAGTTTATTGCATAATTGCATTAATTTACACTGCATTGCAATTGCTGCCATGTCATGTCAAACCCCTTTCGTCTTCGTCTCCTTTTTTTTCCTTTTCGACTTTAAATGTTTCTCGTGACAAAATAATACAAGAAGTCTTGGTGTTATTTGACCTGTTAGAGTAGCAATTAGTTACATTAGATTGCTGAATTACTTCCGAGTGAATTTACTCGATTCTCAAATGTTTTTCTGCATATATGTGTAGATATATATATATATTTAGTTGAATTACATATCTATAGCTACAGTAGTGTAGTATTAACGTATTTAGAATATATTTAATAGTGCTGTAGAGTTTACTAGATAGAATAAGTGTTGAATAGAAGGCAGAACAGAGACATAAGAGCGTGTAGAGTCAGAGTCGGAGAGTAGATGAAATGAAGCGATGGGTAAAAATAGAAAATTTTGGTCGACATGCCAGAAAACTAGGACTCGATTCATTTGGATAGGTATGGATAAGGAAATGGGTGAATGGTGGAGGTGCGGGCGGGAGGGAGACTCTTACGCTCTATCTCTGTAATAATAATAACTGAAAAGACAAGAACAAGACAACTGACTGTGACTAAAGATCAACTTCTTTATTTCGAATGAATGGTTATACAGATAAGTATTAGTTCTACCAAATAGGTAGATAGATCATTGTAGCTTTTCATAGATCTGACTTCTACATACACATTTACTTGCGTAACATCCTTACTCTCTCTATATGTTGAAATAATTTTTTTGTTCTCCGTCATGTGAACCTATCCTTGTCTTAAGTATGTATGTAGTTTTTTGTTTGCATCCTGAATGAGATAGTATAGATATGTATTGAAGTACGTATTTATAAATTATGAGACATCACACCTGTCTTAATTTTAAGCGTCAACTAAATTTATGCCCAAAAAATACACACTCGGCCTGGCTTCTTTCCTCACAGTTTATAAATCTTTTCCTATCTCAAAGGTCAACAAGTATATAACTTAGCTGTATGTAGGTACACATTATTCTCTGTTGGCGTGGATTGGAGATTCCTTGCCTTTAAATAATTAGCAATTATTTACATACAAAGGACGAGATTAATCTTGGAAATTTTTTATAAAATTCTACTGGTACATTCTAATGCTTGGCATTTGTTATTGTAGAAGTAGGAATGCTTTGGTTAGAGAAAGGTTATTTTTAAGGGTAAACTAGCTCCCACCTTCAACCTTTATAGATTAATACATAGTACATCCCACTCCGCAACAAGGAATATTATTGTATGTGTGCTCTATTTGTCACTGTATCTTTTAACTCTCATCCAGGAAAATACATATCTGCACATGTTTATACATACATAAATAGCTACATTGAAATTATTATTACCTAGGTATGTATGCTTTGGCATCCTTTCGTTTCTGCTGGAA
>JAQFYC010001172.1:0-38528 GCA_034694165.1 Tomocerus mixtus | reverse complement strand
TATTCCCTCACACTTATTATAATTTCGAATCTTTTAGTTTAGGAAATATTATGTATTTGTTTATGTAATCTTTGCATGCAGTGCATTACATTACCCGAGAAGAGAAAGTTGCACACTACTTTTCCAATTAAGCAAAGCACACTGTTATGTTATTACTAAACTATTTGTACTGCATTCATGAATACCTACATGAATACTTATTTAGTATAGTTACCAGTTTACCAGACTGTAAATGTGTAAATATAATACTTAGTTAAGTACTCTAAGTTTGTTCTAATAATTTGGATTCGCTAATCTTAACTTGGCTAGGTAGTAGGTAATGTAATGGTAATGGTGTTTGTTTGCCTTCCTCACGGGAAAATGAAAATCTAGTAAAGTAAATATTATTCGCCAGTGGAGCCTAGAGTGCTATAGTAATGTATACACAGTATTAACAAAGCATTAGCAGAGAAAGTTTTGATGCTGATTTAAATAGTTATAATGTTTGTTATGCACCCAACTTGCAATATACAATAGCAAGTTAAGTTAACTGTAGATTAAGTATAGATTATATTTATATGTGTACTGTAGTTGTAGTGTACTGTAATTATTATGTGACAAAACCATATTTGTATTTAAATTAGGTTAGTTCCTCGATGCAGCTTATAGTACAGAGCTTATTGTTTGTTAGTCTTTACTTTCACTGCCATTAGGAACAGCATCCATCTTAAGCGTATTGTCTTTTAGCACCACGCCACAGTATGCTAATATCGCTTTATACAATCTGGAATACCTTTTTTCGTATATTTACCATATAGAATGCAGTAGCGTGGTATAATGCTTATATTTACAAAAGGCATTTGTAAAGAAAGTAAAAACAACAGAAGCGAAGAACAAGCGAAGGCAGTAATTTAATCTTAGCTTATTTCTTGCATAGAGTGTACTGTAGTGTAGTGTACTGTAGTTTGTTTAAGAGTTGAGTTGTGTTGCCTGGTGCAAGTTGCAAGTTTTGAGCTGTTATTCCCTATTGGCGAAAAATATATAGTTTCATAATGTCTACTAACAACATGGAAGCTCCTACTTATTCACGAGATAATCTCCAAGGAGCATCTGGACAGATTTGTCATGAGATGTTGCAGGGACATTAGGAAGAAGACCAAGAGTACAAAGTACAACCACGACCAAGACCAAACCAAATCACGCAGTTTACGCGTAGTCAGAGTGAGAGTCACATCACAATAAGTAGATTGGTGATAGGATGATGTAAGGAGGAGTTAGGGAAAGTTATCTTGTAAGAAAGTCAACTCATCTTCAGTTCAACTCGAGTCAAAGTCAGTGATACTTACTATTACTCTTAGTCCTACATTATATATACTTTATAAGTAAACCATATATTTTGCTATCTTGTACTATGTACAATACATGGTACATATTTACCATAGGAAAATTATGAAGAGAATGTCTCTTATATAAAAAGAATGTATCTATAGCTCCCAATAAGTCAGTATATAAAGTATAAAGAAAGGGAAGATGATACTGTGGCTGATGCTCATTAGGTGTAAGTGACTTTCACACTTTCACCCTTTGGGCAATCTCGGGAAAGCGCTCTATCTTGATTATTCCACTTAGATGTGATGGAGATGATCTTCTGGTGAGCTGAGCGGAACTGGGATGTTCTCTGCTCTTAACTCTCGGCTCTCACTTGTACTTATGGCTTTGGCACAAAACAAGGACCAGGACCAGACAAACTTATCCAGTCTGTCCTTTAGTCAACTCAACAACAAACGTGTAATGTTATATAATGTAAGAGTAAGTACATACATATGTATAACAAGGCTTTATAGTATTTATAAATATATAGAGCAGAGGAAGAGTTTAGTTAAGAAGGGAGTTTAACTCGGTGCTGTAGCAAGTATCGTACAGTATCTGTAGGAGAGCAATTTTGTCCTCAGCTTGAGTTTCTTTAGGAAAGTTGACTTTCACTTGCATTCGTTTCGCCATCACTATACTTTTATGCGTATAAAGAATCTAATGCTTTGTATTTCTCTTCTTTATATGTATAGAGTCTAGTCTATGTTGACTTTATTCTTCATGTTTAGTCAAAGTCTGCTTTAACTTGCAGGTTTTGCCTTCTTGACTTAGTTTGGCTTGGCATGGCTTTCCCCATGTGCATATGTATGTATATAGGTTCCCCTCCAAGTTGTCTTGGGTTTGAGTTGGCTACATGCATCTAACATATCATCATCTAACATCTAGGATGAAAACATGTCTTTCGTCAACACAAACTAGGAAAGACATACAGACAGGAAGTAGCTGACAAAGACGTAGTTGGCAGTCTGCATTCTACATACAATACACATCCTCTCTAACAGTATAAACATACCAATTGAAAAAATACAAATACCAGTTAGCTCACAATTTCTCAAACCATATAGTCATATGTGACTTGGAGGAAAATGTTAAATTATTTCGTTACTACGGAATATTTACCCAGGATTTTTGGATATAGGGATATTATTTTATGGGACGAAGTACAGTAGTTGGGGTGTTACTTTTGTATAGTGCTGGGTACAGTACCTAGGTACTTTCAATATCTATTAAGGAGCTAGGTACAGCTACTACTCAATGTTCGGATGGCGAAAAGAAGAAAGAGTAGCTGTTACCAAAACTAATGCAATGCAACAATTCACATGTGTGCAAATGGTAAGTGTAAGGGAAATGTATCTACTTTCTCTTACTTTTCGCTTGCTACTGAAAAATTAGTCACTATCCGGTAGAAAACAGGGACATATATCTTTTTAAAAAAGGTAGCTCTCTTTTGTGGGAGATTTGCACTGAAGACTGAACTGAAGTCCTGAAGAGTCGCCATGTTCTTCATGTTAGCTTACTTACATGTCTGTCGTTCACTTTTTTCATATAGTACTATGTCTGGTATCTAGGCTGCGTTTACTACGCTTCTTTATGTATATATGCATTACCATATGCCCTAGCGTACCACCCTAGATATTATTCTTAAGATAAATATGTCGCCTTATTTTTAGGCAAGGAGAAGGCAAAATAAATTCCAAGCAAATGTGCCTTTTTAGATAGACTCATTTATATTTAGTATTATTACACTTGTGCCCAAAATAATATTATGAGAAAGTGTTTTTTAATTATATAATATTGATAGTAGGTTCCATGTTGGAAAGAATCTAGAATGTTATACATAGTATCTCGTATTTATATTTGTGTACATATTATATTTGTTAAGAACGCGTTTCCTATCCTATTGCTATAGAAAATTTTGGTTTAGTTAAAACAGACGTGACGTTAGCTGTTATCAAAGTGCGGAAAGGCCTATTCAGATGAATGCCCAATTTAGATGAATGTCTTCATAAAAGAATTATTTCTTGCTGATAGCTTTACAATTCGTATTCCTATTTGAATTGTACAATAGTACAGTATGTGAGCGTCTCCAGTCTAAACTCCCTCACATTCGCATTCACAGTTGTGCATTCTCCCCTTCCCCCTTTTCCTTTCTTTTTAGTAGTCACATCATATGCACTGATTTGGACGGAGTCCCAAGAATCCCAATGAAAGGCTAATGTTAAACAATTAAATTATGTCATTTAATGCTTCCGAGTTTCTGTCAAGTTCAAATTCAAGAGTGCAGACGCCTACCAAAGAAAAAGTTGGAGTTTTATACACCACTATGCTAAATGCTATTATATATTTAGTTGGATTTAAAAGAAGCATATCTATATAAGTACTATAGTACCCGCTGTATATTTAAGTAGCTATATTTGTCTCGAGAGTGATATTAAAAGGCAGCTTCAGTATAATTTTCCGTTTTTGGATGATGTGATGTGATGTGAGAGGAGAGATGAGATGAGAGGGAACGAAGAACCCCATATTTTTCAGCAGCGGAGCGACTCTGAATAGACAGCTTTTTGAGATTCAGTTGACTTGACTGACATTGATGTGAAAATGGAAGTGAAAAGGAGGGATACAATATACAGATACTACATCTCTTACATATATATGAGATTTATCTATAGGAAGTAGGTATATCATATCTATAAACCATAAGCAACAATGGTCAAGGGCACTTGTCTACAGATATAACGTTTTTAAGCTGTTTTGTTCCAATATTTATATGTATTCAGCTACATGGGAATATTTTGTATTCATAATCCTGTGGTATAACACCCACAATGTGTTATGGATTGTCTAATATGATTTGTAGAGAAATAATAATATTAAAGGGATTATTTTAAATACCTACTATATGGATAACTAAATATTACCCATAGATATGATTGTAAATGTTTGAAACATTCAATAAATCCAATACTACTACTACAAATAATACTAAGGTTAATCAGTTTGCCAAATGGTCATGCTCTTCTGTTAAGTAAGCTTAGTTAGCCAAATTTTTCAGATAAAGCAATTGCGAAATAAGAAATTCGGACTTAAACTGTAGGATTTCCCAATAAGAATTGTATGAAATCGATAAAACCAATTTTTTTGTTAAAAATTAAGATAATACCTCGTAAGAGTAGAAATACACTTTGCAGTTGAACTATGTGTGTTGAACAAGCTGCCCAAATTAACCTAGTAAATACTAATAATTAGGATATAACACACGTAATTGTACAATACCCACCTAATATAATTATGAAGCTATAAAATCAATTTATCACATTGAAAATATTTATTTGACAGTATCATTCCTCGAAAAACTCCAATTTTAATTAACAATACAAAATTCGTGAAATTTTTATTGCATTTCCTGTGCAAAGTGCCATTTTTTTAAATTGCATTAAAATAGAAATGGTTCCCAAACTAAAACTAAAGATTAGAGAAGAAGTCAGTAGACCCAATTTTCACACTACAGAGACGTAGTGAATAAAACATTCCCGTATTAATCAAAAGAAATCAACTTGGTTTCGCTTTTTCCAAATAGAGTTGGTAGGTATACTCTTGAATATTTATTGAACTATGGAATCCATCAGAAAAGTTTTTCTTTGGCACGCCAGAATATAAGAGACTGAAAATAAGTTCTCACTTCTCCAGTCTCCAGTTTCTTGTATGTAGTTTTACTTGAACTTTGAATAGTTTAAAATGAAAATTATTTTTTCGGACAAGATGTTGAACTTTATATGATCTGGTGTGTAGAGTGTAGAATGTAGAGAAAGCGAACTTTTTATTTATGTGAATGATTTGCATACGTCAGGCTTGCATCAGTCAAGCCAAGCCACGCCAAGAAACTAAAAGTCAGGCAGGCCACATCACATCACATCAGGCAGTCAACTCAAGTCGTTTCTATTTAACAAGTCCGGATTTTACAACTTTGTATATAAAAGCGCACCAGGCACACCCAAGTTTTTGAAATATATACACTGAAGGAAGTTTGTTGTGCGTTGACTTTCAGAAATTGGCTTTTTAGCAAAAAGTCTGTACAGAACAGAGCACAATATTGTTACTTTGTATAATACATCCTCACAGTAGATAAAAGTGCATAGATTTGGTCAACATCAACTTGGTAGAGTGAGTAGTATTCAAAAGAATGCAGTGTTAGTGCTGCACAGTTTGTTGCATCATACTATAAATTGAAATAAGAATCCGTCCGGTATGGTATAACATTGTAGGGGGTCTTCTCCACTTCTTGAAGGTCACGATATGATACAGTAGATATCAATATCACAAAGAAGGAGAGCTCAAAGACACACTTACTTACTTTACTTCTACTAGGTTCTATTTTCTCTCTGAATTCCCATAGCAGACGCTTATGGTTTTCAATTGTCATCTCCAAAAGATAAAATAGCGTAACAGTGTCTGCTAAGAGAGGAGAAAACGACACATCACATCACACCAGGACCTTGCTTTGTGTTCGTAAGAAGATTGAAGATGAGAAGTTTTGTGCAAAAGAAAGTAGGCAAAGAAAGGAAAGCCAAGCAAGTCCATTGTATTCTGTAGTGTAAAATAGTAAACTAAAGTAAAAGGCAGCCACTAAACACTTCCAAGCTCGAGGTCGAGTTCAGTGCAAAATATATATAAATCTAAAGCTAAAGAGCTAAAGCAAAACTAAGGGAAGCATCTGTTTGTATTTCTACTTCTACTATACAGATATAGCATGCCTAATATAATTATATACCTTATAGTACTTATAGTACATAGGTAGTAGGATCTTGTACATAGCTTAAACAGCAAACCGGGGCTATAGTCTAAGTCTAAACACAACGTAACGTAGTTTGGTTGTCGTTGTTCTTCCAAACGGCTCTCGTGTGTCATAAACAGGAAAATAATGTAACACGACGGAAGAATATGTCACAGTACCATTACAGAAATGGGGAAAGTAACCGACTAAGTGGCACTCGTGTGAAATGTGTGACAAGTTCATCTAGTAGCATTTCCCAGTCACCCAGTCAGTCCACTAGTCCACTCTACTCACCACTCTGTCCAACCGTATCGTCAACGTCAATGGCAGTCCCTCCCGTCAGCCTCAAGTCAACTAGTACATGCTATACAACTCCTTTTCCAATACAAATCTTAACTAACACTATTTATACGAGATTTCTGTCCTTTTCCCCCATATAAAGTATATAAGTCAAACTTTGCTACTGGTACTGTCTGTACATACATAGCATTTATAAAAGCAAAGTGAGTAAACGAAAGTACCTACCTATTTTCTGTCTATTCTATTTATGTATGTAGAAAATACGTTTACTTACTTTAACGGGACATGTACTTACATATTGCACTGTAAACATAGACACAGTTAGAGGACAAGCTTCTAAAGTCCTTTCCCTTATTGCATTGCCAATAGTACTATATGCAGGAACCTAACCTAGGCTAGTATATATATATAAATATCTGTAAAGTCTGTATGTACAAAACTAAACTAACAAAAGCTACTTCTATGTGTGTCCTTATAGGTATAGAGAGTAAAATTGCAAGTTCTGCTTTGCCCTCTCCCTAAATTGCACACATTGCAAATTGGGTCTCCTCCAACTTGAAAAGAGGGGAAGTCTAGGCTGACTGACTGAACTGAATTGGACTCTCTGGCAATTTCATTTGATTACCGTCAACATTGTGCTTTGACATTCATTCACTTCTACACACATACCAACCATACTCTGCTCTATTGTACATTACATACTGTTATGTTGTGTTGTGCTGTATTCATTGTTAGTACTAGCCTTGCACGTAAAATAACTCTGTACAGTACATACATATAACTTATATCTCTTTATTCTAATATCAGACAGAACTATTGTACTGTACACACGAATTTACTTTATGTACATACTAACTAATGCGTTCATTCGTTCATTCGTTCATATGTATACTTCTACAAGAATATAGAATAGAGGAACGTTATGTAGTTACTTAGATTCATGTACGTGTGTACATAGTGACTGACTGAACTAGAACTGTAGCTGAAACTGGACTAAATAACTGAAAGTGGAGTAGTGTTACTGCTGGATGTATGCAGGGATGACTGCGACTGCAGTCTGCATGGCATGAGCTGAGTGATTGTATTGTGACTGGGAGGACAAAGCAAAAGCCGACTTGCCTTCCAGAAGAGTCAACTCAACTCCAGTCAAGTCAACTCAAGTCAAGCAGATTGGATTGAATTCTCTCCTTTGCTTTGCAATATAACTCAGCTCTTGTTTTCGGTGGCTTTTCTTTAGCTGGAGGATTGGATCTTGGATATAATTCATTTCAGGCTGAACTTGTCTCAAAATTGGATATTTTCAGTGCACCGAATTAGAGGAGCTCTATTTACTTTGTCCGTAGTCTTGGTCTGCAGTGTACGTGCTACGCTACAATATTGTAAGTTGCAACTTGCAAGTGTAGCAGCTCTTCTGGACATAAAACCAAACTGTATGTATAGCTGCTGTACTGTAGTATACTGTAACTATATGACTATGAGTATCTGTATAAGTATATTAGCACAATATAAGGATACAGTCTAGCTAATAGTAATAATTGGAATTGAAAGTGTCAAAAGTGTTTAGCGAATTACTCGCTCGTGGTAATTAGGATATAACTTAGCCGCACCGTGTTCACTTAATCGACAGGGTGACCATAATCATAAAAGAGCTAATAAAGCACACACAAGAGATTTCTGCTAGTAACAACTTAACAAGTGAAACTCTAGCTCAACTCGAATTCTTATATGTACTGTATATAAATGTACATAGTATATAGTATATCCTCTACTTAACAGCGTACAGAAGAGAACAGGAACCCTTTTATCGTCAGTCAGAACCGAAACGGTAAAGATACACACCCAATTTTTCCCACCCCGGTAGAGAAACCAATTAATCCCGAAATTCAATAATGAGCAGACCAGACATTCCGTTTTTCTAGAAGAAAAGCGGGTTACATAATTGTGAGTGATTTGAGAAGAGAGATAGTCCGTTCGCGTTTAACCTACGAGAGCCAGAGAAAGTTGAAACTACTAGCTACTTGCACTGCTGCATAGCTTGCAATATTAAAGTCTTAAGTTTAGCATTAAATTATATAGAAGTACGTATATTTATATAGTTACGTGTTATACACTGATATAATGCCAACGTCATAATTTAACCAAGTTTAGCCTGGTACCACAGCTTATGCAATACGAATACTTTCAGGGAGTTGAGTGTGCCGGAAATCCCCGGTGCAATAAATTGCCGTAAATGCCGGATATGCCCGACAATATTTTTTTCAGGCATGCCCGAATTGCCGGAAATCAATTGCCGCCGCATTGATTCCATTGCTTTAAATGTCAGTTTATGGTAAATCCGGCATTTCGGGCATATCCGGCATTTCCGACATCGGGTATGGAAAATCTATTTCCGGCGTACACCCCGAATACTTTGTTCTTTTGGAATTCTAATAACTAGTGGTAAATATTTTCCTAAATCAACATTTTTGATTTTACCTTAAATATATTATGATTTCTAGTGCACTCGACCATTTCACCGTACACCAAAATAAGTGCAATTAAAGTAATTGTATAGAAAATGTAAATTAGATATTCCTGTAATACTATATCGCTTAATGCTATCAATATTCCTGACAGAAAGACATTTATATTAAATTACTATGTATATCAATCAAAATAGATGATATACCGGTGTTTTGTAGGAAGCCAAGTGGCTCCACTGGTCTAGTAGTATTTTGTGACGCTGACACATGTTGTACCTCTCTACTATAGTTAGTTGAGTAACTAAATGTAAAAGTTAAAAAAGCCAAGGTAAATAGATATATCGTTGAAGAGCCTTTCTTTGTCTCTCTGCCTAAGCTAAACTAAACACTTAACTCCTAACGTCTTAACCCTTTATTTATTTCGCAGGCAATTTACCTACTTCTCTCCGACTTTGATCGACACTTTGGATAATTCATTTCGTCTCAAGGATAATTCATTTCTTTCTTGTGAGTGCACACATTTACCCGTTTACCAAACGACCAACGGAAACTAACATAAGTGAAGAAGAACCAAAAACCAACGCAACACAGTCAGTAGCTTATTCTACTATTACTATTACATACAAAAGTACACTAATCTACTGTTCTGCATTTGCTAAGTTCCGCGTACCATGAACCATGTCTTGACTTGACTACTGCTACAAATACAAACACAACTACAACTACGATGTGCTACAACTACAACTGTCTATATTCAATATTATAGGTACTTTTCCCCTTTCGACATACATAGGTAGCTAGCATAACAAAAAAACTCGTTAGATTATGGACACTATCGTATTACTGTGTGCAAGTATCATGTTTTCCTCAATAAAGTAAGCAATAAAAATAGGATTATACAACAGATCATATTACGTAGGTACCTAGTAACAATCTGACATCAACCCTTACCTAAATTGTGTTTATATATACTTAATCTCCATTAACTACTGAATAAAGCAGTATTACCATAACTTTCACTGTATTCACTGTATACCTCCTACCAAAAGTTACTACATGCTTTGAAAGTAAATATACAAAGTTTCGAATTACAATTAATAGAAAAAGAAGGGAGAAAGCAGGCAAGGAAGGGAAAGGATCGATTTTTCTTTGGAACTCGACAAGTAATTGAATTTGAGAAGATACCTACACAAGACACGACTGCTACTAACAACTAACAACTTAGTTATACAGTAGAAGTATTGTATTACCCTACAAGTGGATTGGATTGGGTTGGAATACATATAAAAGTAAAGTTACTTTATTAGTGAACTGAAATTGGACGAATTGGGGTTTGATTTAAGTAACTAAGCAAGTAAGTAAAAGAAATCAAGAGAGGAAACTATTAAAGAGACTCCCTACAAACTACAAATACTTTTACTTACTAAACTTAAGAAAAGAAAAGAAAACCGTTATACACACTATAGTACTTACTTAAAGACTATTAAAATACTTTACCTTACATAAGTACTTACTCTGTGTTTGTTGTGTCTTGATCTTGATTCCCGATTCTTGATGGAAGAAGAAAGGCGGCGGTATTATTTCTGAAAAGAAGTTGAAAAAGTGAGCAAAAGTTAACTACACTTCTCATTTGATCTCTGTCTTGACTTGACTCACTCAGATTGAGATTGAAAAGGATTCGGGGGTTCTCGATGTTGTTTTGTGTGATGGGGTTATCGGTGATCCTTCACTCTGTCGTGCTGGATACATTGCCAATAATGGGGAAAAAATCAAGAGTCATTACAGCCCTGGCCATTCTTCTCACACTTCTATTAACATCACAATGCCACGGTAAGTAAAAGCAACACTTTTCTTGTCCTTCTCTATAGAAACGAAAACTCTAGTGCTTCCGCATTTTCTTAAACTATTGGACATATGATCTCCATCCCACATCTCTTCTACTTGATGTTGATGTGCTTCAACATACTCGACTTGCTCCTGCTCGCGAGCCATTAATTCTATTCAATTGATAAGGAGAGACGCAAACCGCATCTCACCACACGATGATGATGGCAATGGGATTGATAGGGATACCCATATTATGTTCTTTACTAAACTACTGATATAATACACTCATCATTAAATATCTCTTCCTCATATTATCAACTTATACATATAAGTAAATAGAATACCTAAGTATCAGTACTTACATATACCTAAGTAAGTACTATATACATAATATTATGTACTTATTTATTAGAGACATAGTTTGCCTCTACATAGATATCATAGAATTGATATTAGTGTGCTATATACAGATGCAAGGGAAAGGAATGGCATTTTCCATTACAAGAAGAGAACATTAGTGTTTCCTCTTCTGGTTTTGATGATGTGATGTGGATGCGTCGCCACACTGGAACTGGAGAGAGACACGTATGCTATTGCAATTGCTATGCTCCCGTGTTTGTATTTCTTGCTTAAACGTATAGCTACTTGTATACAGATCCCATCCAGACAAGCCAGAACCAAAATACAATTCATATCATTATACATACTTAGGTACCACTTGGAAAACTAGAAATGAGAGAATAAGAGCTCTTTGGCTCGTGTTACACTTATTTGTACTGCGACTCAACTTACTATAATATTATAACATTAGAAGAAGAGAAAGAGAAGCCCAAACCATCCCACACGTTGAAAGATCACTCTCATCTCACTCGCTCTGTTCTTTGCATTGTTATACTTATATATATATGCATTTTGTATACGTTACGTACATCAAATGAGATAGAGAAGTGGAATATAAGTAGAAGTATCTGTAAAGTACAGAGTTGAGGAGGAAAGTAAAGCAAAGCAAAGCAAAATAAGGCGGTAGTGAAATATGTTATATACAAATAGTACAGAGGACTACATATGATTGTACCACTAGCGTCAGTCAAGTTGAGTCAGGAACTAGATGACTTCCTCCTACTCGCAATAATGATCTTTCCCTTCACAAATGGGCCTTGGGTATATTCCAGACCCTTTATATACTCGTTATATGTTAACAATGTTAAGGGATGTTTATATAAGGGATATGTACTAACAATAAGTATAATTCCAAGTTTAAGAGCACTGAACTGAACTTAAACTCAAGATGAGCACTATGCTATACAATTGTGTACCCAGAAAACTTCCACATTGCATGGAGAAGATTATAAGTATACAGATAGGATATCAAAGTGTAGCATATCCAAACCTTACCACACTCAGTCTACCGCATAATATAAATTACAACAACTAGTAAACTTACGAATGTAGTGTAATAATATACAAACGAGTGAGAGAGAATACAGAATGCCTCATGCATGAATGCAATACAGAAAATGCAGGCCAACGCCAAGCCAAGCCAGGCCAGGCCAGGCCTTCTTATTGTTAGCGGCATGGATCATAGTATGGTGATGGTAGCAGCAGGCCAGACCAGGCCCCAGCACTACGAGTCTTTATCAGGAAGCATGGAGTTGAAGCTTGACTAATATTTAGGTAACCTACAGGCAGACATTATGGAACTTTTACATAGATAGATACATTTTTAACTTTCCTAGAGGAAACTGCCTTTTTTCTAGATCATAATTATTTTATTTTATGCTCTTCCCTTCTCTATCCGTTTTTGTGTGCACTTCCTTATATTTAAATTATTCTATTTAACGTAGCAGAACATTATGATGTAATGTTCTTCTCTAAGTGACATTGTTACTCTTCCTCATACAGTAGGTGCCTACATATGGAATTTCTACGACTACACTGTGCTCATAGAATGACAACATTAATAATTAGAGTTATATGTAGCAGACGCCATATTTTCCTCACTCTATACTTTTTATTGGTGTAATTTTACTAGTTGCATGGTTAATGGTAGTTCAGCTAATGTCTTAATACTGTGTATAAATTTTAGGAATTAAAATTAGCCTTTGTGTAGTCAATTAATTCATTTTTCTACAATTTTATATCTTTATGTAGTACGTAGAGCCTATCACCCTACGCATTCACATAAAATTATTACCAGAACATTAACAAAACCATGTGTTACCAATTTGCATTATATTTATTATGCACATCATGTCCACTAAAACCTATTCATTTATTAAAACAGATTTCCTTGGAGGCTCGATAAAAAATACCTTCTATACAGTTACTAATTTATATAATCAAGCCAAAGCCAGCTAGAGAAGCAGCTGTCCAATTTATTTATTTATCGTTCTGTGTGATTAAGATTGATTAACCTTGATTGCTTAATACATTTTTCACACATAGATATGACATAAGCAGGTAGCTATTCAAAAGGTTGGATAATTTAGTGTATTGTATGCAGTTCATTTGATTACTGAGATATATATAGACTATAGAGTGTGCATAAATGTGTAAATGTGTACCATTGCCCCTTTTATTTGACTCTAAAACAAATATAAATATGTACATGCGTGAATGAGTATAGCGAATGCAGCCTGTGGATACCAAATACCATACCACTGTAGTACAGCTACAGCTACTCAAAGTGTGCTCAGCCAATTCACGTCAATCTCCTCACAGCAGAGGTGACAGACTTAAGCAAATAAAACAGGTAGACAGATAGCCTATAGCTACATACAGTACATAAAGGTAATAAGCGGTCGGTAATAGGAAGCTAACACATATTTATATATATTAGGCCCACTAGTGATGAAGGTAGTTGAACGCATAGCGTTGAGTGGAAATTAGTCACGCTATCCGTTTCTAACGAGGAACTTGACGAGACGAGAGAAATGTTTCATCCAATAAACTATAACTAGCAACTGTGTGGTAGCCAAATCAAGTGCCAACTTTATCAAACATCAAATAAGTATGTAGAATCCATTTCTAATGCTATTGCATTGCATTGTGCTTTTATTTAATTCCTAATGCAAACAACCTATACTTGTATATGTTCATTTATTTTCTATAGTTCTATTCTATCCCATCTCATGTGTACATTGTATGTACTCTCACTGCAGGCCATTTTTGATGGGTTTATAACTGGACACAAAAAGCTGTACATAATTGCATTACTACTCATTGACCGAAACTGTCCCCTTCTCATTAAAATAATTAGGCTTCGAGGTATGAATGTCAGGATTCAGAATACCTGCTTTATTACATACTTATTATATTAACTAAATAGACTATGGCACTCTATTAGTATTAGCATGTTTGAATTTGTTCATAAATAGACATAATATATTTTTGCTACAGTGTATATGTATGTATCTGTAGTAAGTATATTCGAGAAATGTTAGGGATATAGACATTTCCTTTAGAGTCGTGACTTTTATAATGTTGGGCAATTTTGCATGGTGTCTGGCAGAGATGGGATCTATTCAAATAACGTAATATATGCATTGTCCTGGCTCCTAACCTAACTCTTACCAAATCCAAATCCTATTTTCCACTGTAATAAATAATTGTACGCTATTTTGTATGTGTAAGTATTAAAAGTCAAAAATTTAATATTGGGGTTCTACTTTTATCGACTTGAACCTTTAAAGTACAGATGGTTCCGTTTCATGGCCACAAAATCATAAAACGCAAAAATGGGCGATTGTTATGTCCACTATATTAACAGAAATGATAAAACGTAGTTTGGAGTTAAAATATTTGCAATTACGAGATAATAATATGGGATATGTTTAATTATGTAAGAACCCAGGGTATTTAATATAATAGCACTAGTACCTATATAATATTATACAATAGGACGGATTTTGTGTCCCATGCACTATCCACAGTTGACGAATTGGATGGGAGAATGAGACGTTAATGATATTCCTGAAATTAAAACGCTAATTTCGAATATGAACAAATAGCACAAATGAGAAATATTATGGAATATATCCAGTTAGCAGTTACAAGAATGAAATTGCGTTGTAAAATATGGCTAACGGAGTTTCTAATAATTCTGCAGATCTGCATTAGACAGTTAACAAAAGCAGTACAAAATTTGTTCTCTTCTCATTTACAAATATCTACTGTACATAGAAATGGAAATTTTAATTAAAATGTTTTACAGTCAGACTGGGAGTTCCAGCAGGATGGCTTGGCTAAGCTTAAGTGCAATCAAATTATCCAATAGGTATATACTGTACATATTAGTGTTTACAGTGCAGTACCTATATGTGCATTCGTACGTATAACATTTCCCATTTGTGACAAAACATTCAGCATTGCTACGTTGATGTCGAGGACAAGTTCATCGATCCTGTTATTTAGTGGAACCTATACTACCTAACTAAATATACTGTATCTATGTATATGTATGTACCTTTAGGTATCTAGTGAATTGTATCCTACACAAATATGCATAATGTACATGTTTGTAGGTAGTAGGTAGTGTACCATATAAATAATAGAGCATTTTGCAAAATGTATGTTCGTTTATTGCGTAATTGTAATATTGCTTGGAGTTGGCACACAGTTAATTATCTTATACTTCAATATCGTTATATAGGCACGTTAATATACAACTGGCTAGCATTTAAGCTGTTTTTCAATATATTATTACCTCCAAAGCATGGACACCCGGTTTTGACCATATTTTAAATGCGGATTTCCACAAGACAATAGAGATCATCAAAATCGGGGAGTTTGTCTGTATGTTGTATCAAGGGAATATTACATGCAAAATGGCTAAGTGGCCTTATCCCCTCGTTTCCATTAACTCCACGTTCTATTTTATAATGCACGATGAGCGGTAGTGGTAGCACTGCAAAGTGTTAGGTAGCTTTGTGTTTAGATATCGGGGCCTGACCTGGCTTGGGTTTGGCCTGGAATGGTGTGCGACACCAAAGGCAAATAAAGTAGAGTCGTGTACGGATTCCACTTGCAAATGCAGTACATAAAAGGAACGTGAACACTAAACTTGGGAATTGAACATTAATTAAGATATTTCAGCATAACTCTCATTTAAGTCACAGTAGAGTAGCTATGAGTACGAATGGTTGGATTTTGTGTCTGTTGTGATAAAATGGAGTGGAGATACAGATAGGAATGTTGTGAAATAGAATAAAAGGAAAACGCAATTGACCTTTATGATCATATAGCTGAAATGGACGGCCAATACAGTGACAGCGACTATCAACATTACATTCAACATTCTACGCTACTTTCTACAATAATAATGGAAATCCATAATAATTCTATGAGGTTGAATTTGAGTTGAGTTGAGTTGAGGGCAGTCTCTTTGGGTATTATTCTATAGTTTGGTAGTTGCAGACAAAGCTAATGCCAAAATACATTCTCTTTCTGTCTACTGTAGTTACACAAGTGAACATCTGCCTTTCTTTAGCAAAGAGAGTCGTCTGGAATAGGTATATGATTTCTTTATGTCTCTATGGATGGCTCATCCTCTGTCACTAGTATTCTGATGTTATTCTGTGTAGTAAACTAAATAGGCACCTAAATATTATTATACACTACTCTATGTACTTCTATGTATACGTTGAAGCTTTAAGTTGTAAGAAACTAAACAATACAAGAAATGCTACTGCGTAGATACAATATGCAATACATTTTCAGATTTTCATATACTATTTTGTACTATATTGTATTTCCGCTGGCACGGGATAGGCAACTATAGTAAGTGAATGCTTATAGTCATTTCTTACTACTTATAGTGTAGAGGACAATAACTCTCGACGAACAATTGCATTCTGCATTGTGCAATAAAATATTATAATACAAAATTTACTTATCTTTGGAGAGGTCATCTTTCAAAGCTTTTATGAAGCTTACCATTTACCCTATTCCAACACAATTGCATACGACATCTTATTCTTACTTAGGTTAGACTTGCTCTAACCTCATTGCTCATTTCATATATAGAATAACATTATATTCAACGCACACTAGTTTTGTAAATGCATATATTTTAAAACTTGAAGTGCAATTTTCAGATGCAGTTTTATTTGCTATTACATATTATTGTACATTCAGAAACTATTGCATAATTGCATGGTGTAAGTAAATATAGTACAAACAAATATGGTAATTGCAAAATGTAGTAACAATTGTATACTGTCAACTGCAGTTTACAAATATTGACTTTTGAGATGCTCCATATACTGTAAGCCACACAATGATAGATGCCCCTAATGTACCGGATATCGGGTTAGCTGATGACTAGTCGGAAAACCTACTCAAGAATATACGGGCGACATGCAGGTGTTTTAGGTAAAAAATTTATAACAGGGATGCTTAGACTTATAGGTACGAATAGTTATTTTAGATTAATGTGTATAATATAATGTGAAAGCTGAGCTAGGAGACTATTCTCCGAGTGTGGTCCAAGAACGACTGGGGTGTCCACATGTGTCCATCTTTTGGTGTAGTCGTTCCTGTCGTTTAGGGTGCGCTTTGGATGGGGGTCACCCTACTGCTTCGTGACAATATGAATATTTGTGCGCTAAGCATTTACATAGTTGTTCAAATATTTACCTATAGTAATTCAACGTTAATTCTCGCACTATTAGGAATACCGACAGAAAGAATCCTGTAGACAAAGATGAATACAAAATAAAAATTACAATTAATTGCCATTGTTTTACTGTAACCATTTTGTCACTGTAATTCGTAATGGTAGTAATTTCCCTAAAGAAGAACAATGATAGACATCTGCAAAGAAAATGGCTGAACTTTAAGAATGTGACCAGGAAATAAAGAAGAATTGCATATATGTAGTCAGCAGTCACATTGAAGATTGTTACAATAAAGACAGATAGTAATAGTACCATGTAGTGAATGTATGAATGAACTACTGCACATAAGATCTCCAATATTACATTGTTAAGTACCATAAAAGACAGAGTATAAAATGCATAAGGTGCAAATGTGCGAATGACAGCAGCTGTAAAATGTAAAAGCGAGAACTATTTCCAAAGCGTTTATTTTTATCGTCAAGTTTTTGAGAAAGGAGATGACACAAAGGGGAACAAAGGAAAAGATAGAACGATATTACTTATCTTTCACTTATTGTTTGCAAAAGAGAAACAAAAGATTTTAGAGAAGAGCAAAGGCAAAGGACATTGTATGTAATACATAGTAATATCCAGTTGTAGAAATGTAGGAGATGCGCTTGGTGCATTTTATAGGTATAGTTTGTATGTAAGGTACTTTTATATAACTTCTTGTGTAATACTTTTGTTGTAATATCTTGTAGTGTTACAAAATATATGATTACATAGACAGTCTGTGTATTCTATTGTTGAAAGGATGTTTATTGTGTTATTTGCGATGAAAGAAAGCTATTACGTGTTGTTAGCCGTCTCCATTTAACACATAGGTTATTCCTGGAGCAAGCAGTTTTATATACACGTTACGTACGTACCTATCTAACATAACATACCTAAGTAGATGTGATTGTAACTTGTTTTTCTTGTACAACTGGCACTACAAAACAAATAACTATAATAATATACGAGAGTCCTTCTTATTCTTGGCCATGTAAAATGTAATGTAATGCATTGCTTATCCTTTTCTAAACTTAATACTTATATGTACACAATGTATGTACATTTCAAAGCAGAACCGGAGCCAGAAGCAGAAACAGAAACAGAAGCAGACGACAGAGAAAGGAAAACAAGTTTTGCTTTCTCCTGTCTTCCCATTGACTATTTTACATAAAACATTTGTAAAATTGTCAAGTGGTCTGCTTTGGTGTCGTGCATTCGTACCCACTCAAGAAATACAGTAGCAGCAAGAAGAGATGTTCTCATGGTAGAAAGATAGGAATGAGATTGTATACTCAACACCAAACAAGGGTTATACTTATACACTTTTCCTTTTTGCAGTTCCTTTCTGCAGTTTCCCGTATTTTAACAATAACACTTGCAATGTGTATAATGTATAAGTATAGGAAAGAGAAGGAAATGTGTATTATTTTCTGGTCATAGTCTTTCTCACTTGCTTCGGCGACATAAGACACTTGAGTTCAGTGTCTTCTAGTGCCATTGCGTTGAAATGCAATGCATAGAGCTCTGGCTTGCTCTGAACTGAAGTAGAAAGAGGAATATCGTCTAAATAAATGGTAAATGGTAAACCGCTTCCCCCGTCGTGCCGTGTGATTATGAATAAATGCATCTCTCGAGTACGTGTTTCATATCGTAATATTATTATTACAACACAGTAAACCTACTCGCAACTCACGTTTCTCTACTACATACTTATACATTCTCTTATGTAGAAGATATTTTGGTTCCTTATTTTAGTACTTATATAATATGGGGATGAGTGCCCCTTAGTTTATAATATTATAAGCTTCATTCAGCTTACGTAACGTACTTTTATACTCAAACAGAATATGTATTTGAGCTTCTTTCTTCCAATTACTTGTATAGAGCATAGTGTAACATATTGCATTTTTATTTGCACCATGCATGACTATGACAGAAGTTTATTTTGATTCTTTATTTATATAAAGACTGATACTGTTCTAGAGTGTGGACCTATTCATGGGGTTATAGATGTGTGTGTTGCAGTAAATTCAGTAAGATATCCTAGCAAAATGAACATTTCCTTGAAAAATCTAGTTACCAAAATTATTAAACTTTTAGAAATATATTGTCATTAGGATATTTTCGAAAAAACATTATTTAACCAATTGTATTGGTATCTGGCTTGGTATCAATAGTCTACCTGCAGATATATGATGTATTATTCATCTTAATCAAAGTGATTATGAAACTACCTATATTTATGAATTATATATTTATTATTTTAAGTAGTAATTATTTTCTGAATGGCAAACTTTTAAAATCAAAGCAACTTTATTGTCACGTTGCGTTGTTCGGCACAAACAAGCACTGTTCCCCCGCATATATAAATGCCTCCAAGAATTCTGTATATTATTTTGTTTGTAGAAAGCTATTGTATACACGATAAATTCAATACTAAAACAGATTACGGTAGTTATGTAGTATAACAATTCAATGTTAGCTAAACGAACCCCAAATTGCCAGAATGCTCCAAATGAGTCTGCGACATATATAGTACTTGCGAATTCTTTTATTTTTCTGTTGCACTGCACTGCAACGGATTCTGTTGTCATTTAAGGATAATTCTAATGTCACCGTACATTGCACAACTTATATTCCTATTTAGGTTGTCTCCTGCTTTTCCGTTACATTACATTATGTTAAGAAAATGTTGGGAAGTACCTGTTAAGAAAAAATAAACTGTGATAAACAACTGTAACAATGTATCGGTAATTTATTTATATACAGGTACAGAAATTCGGTAGGTAGTATTTGTAGTACACTGATATGCAAAATGGGAAACATACATTTACATTTGTGTACAAAAAACTCTTGGGACATTTCTTGCAATATTTTAAAAGGCCAACACAAATGAGAACCGAAAACTCACTATACAACTTCCAGGCATTCTTATAATGTAGCGTACCGCTACATAATAAACAATGCCATCTACTTTTTAATATGTGTCTGTGTCGTCTGTTACTTTTCTACTTATATTTCCACAGACCATGTTTCATATAACTACTACATAGGTAGGTACATAGATATTTAGCCTTAGAACTCGTCCCCATTATCAGAAAGTACAAGAAAATGCAGAAACAATTATTTTTTTGCAAGAAGTAGACAATGACATCTATTTATTTAATATTAGGGGTGACGTGTTCATCGTATTTCTTCTTTTAATACCAATTCTTGCGTTGCCTTGCCTTGCGTTATGGAAAGTTTAGTTTCTAAGGATGTTGAATGTAGACTATTGTTTCGCAGATGTATTATATGTACGAATGAATAGTATAGGTTTCCCCAATTTCGTATTATATCTATTTTTCTAAGGAAAAAGGAAGAACGCAGCTACTCACTCAGTTGAATGTGTTATAGTCTGAACTGAACCCAAGTGAAGAAAGCGGGGAGGAAGCAAGTTGTCTCTTCTGTCCATTAAATGGAACGCGGCTTGTTCTAACAAAGTAGTTTTTCTCCTAAACCTAAGCTGGGAGCTTCAGCTAACGTCCCACTTGCAAAAAATACTGTCGGAGCTAAGAACAGATCCATGCAGTCAAGTCAACTGGGTTTCTTATAGAAAAAACGCGAAAGAACCAGAACCAGGCGGACTAACACAGATAACACTACGTACGTCCTATGTATTTGCGTATGTAGTATGTACTATAATTCAAGCGTATATCACCATCGGCTATAAAATACATGAAAGTTAGAGCTGCGTTTAGTTTTAGTTACAAATAGTTGACGTGATGTGATACCAAGCTGTCCTTTCCAACAAAAGTACCTCTAAGACTTTTCTATAGATAGTACTACATAGTACGTACTAGTATGTTATACATAAATAGTAGGTCAGCACGTCAACTGTGAAGAGATATTATGTACATTACATTATTCGTAAAAACGTAATATAAACACTATGGCTAATATTTATCACTGTATGTAGTATGTACCATATATTCTATTACCCACATATCTATACTATAGGATCAACATAAATTACACGTAAAATATATTTTTCCTATTTTATATTCCTGTACAATTCCTTATTTTTACTCTAATTTACCTGCAATAGAAATATTGTACGTTATAAAAATGCAATGTACTATTTATGTACAGTGTAAAACAGTAGAGAAAATTAAATGTATACTGGAATTTGGAATAGAAATTGAACGCTTTGACTTTACTCGAGTGTGTACTCCAATTGTCGAGAGGAAGGAGATGAAGTGAGAAGCAGCTTTGTTAATCCTACTTTATAGTATAGTATATAGTTATATAGAGTTTTGCATTACAGTAACAGCACAGCAGTCGTTGTTGAATTACGTATGAAATAACATAACGACAACAGGAAGGCATAATCCATTAGCAGTAGAATTTGCACTATCTTTATATGCCGTAGTGTAATATATCTGAATTTGGGAGTTCTTGGTAGTCATGTCCAATATACGTTGCATTTCTGCAGCATTGCATTTGAAATGTATAAAAACAACATAAAATACACTGTGGGAGATCAGTACTTTGTGCTAGAGGTAAGAAAATAAACGCACGTCTCGAGCAGAATACCATCAAAGAAAAAGTTCGAATTAAAATGAGGAATGTAGGTAATGGCACTTGATCTCCTTCTTTTCCTCTCTTATACTGAGACTCACTCTCAGGTTACAGCTTCAGACTTTTTTAACACAACCCTTTCGTTAGATATGTCTACTGCTTAAATGTTTATGTATCGCATTAGTGTACAGATATATCTGCATGTGTGTTATTCTTACATCAAGATATAGCCCCATATATTATTCATTGAGAAGCCTCTTATGGCTACGTTATGAAAAACCGGCGAGAGAATTGCAGTGGTTGTTTACTACTTATGGCATGCTGCGTGGCAAAAATATGATGAAAGTATTAAAGACACAAAAAGTATTAAATAATTAAGAACTCATTACAACACTTTCGCCAAATATTTCTGCAAGAGACATTTGATTATTGTTGCAAGAAAATTATACTCGTACGTATTCCTACACGTATTTGTACTACACGAATAATTATATCTGTAGTTTATATAAATATGCAGTGTTCCTATTCATTCATTGACATTATAAAATCCATGGTGAACTCCAACCTGTGAAAAGTCTTAGTCTTTTAAGAGATAAGGATAAGGAAGTCATTCTAAAGTCTACAGTGACAGGACACGAAGAAAACCCACAAAAGATCACTATGAGTGAAGGTTTCTACGTACGTAGTGCGAAAACTGGGATTTTCTCACTTCATTCCAGCATGTCTCAACGGACTCTTTAGTCTAATACCATTATAACCTGAATACTATAAGTACAACTTACTTACTCTTACTACTTTATAGTTAGGTAACACTTAAGTATAAACTAAACATATTTAAGTTGATAAAGACTCTATGGTTTATAAGTCTCTGCTGAATTTTAACTCTTTCGTCCATGCCTGGCTCTACTATTAGTATATAAGTAAGTAAAAGTTGATGATTGAGAGAGTGACAAACTACTACTGTATATTACTTACATAGTATAAGTAGTAGGTACATACATATATATAAGTTATATACTTCAAGGAAGGTTGTTTTCCGAGTTTCGTTTCATTTCGTCGCTAAACTACCAACTCTACGTCAAGTCAAGTCAAGTCAAAGGTAAAGCCAAATCCAAGTAAAGGAACTCGTGTCGAGTTTCACTCACTCAGCATCGCTACTAGGAACTAGAAACTAGAAACATATGACTTTAGACTTTAGTAAGTAATCACGGTACATAGAGTTGGTTGCCTGCCATGCCATGCCAATGCCACAGCAAGAAAAGTAAGTATGTAGGTAGAGGTACTTAGGTACTTGAAAAAAGAAACAGGAAACTTCAATTGAGGGCAAGATGGGTTAGATTACTTACTATACTTACAACACATACAGTACAGAACACTATAAGCTTGTAAATACCTACACTCTACACAGATAGACAGATATCCATAGATACACGCATTCACTACTACCATAATAGGCTAGACCACAGCAACAGACGACCGCCGCACCAGAACCAGTACCAGTACCAGCATGACATGGTGTGGCATGACATGACATGGCATTCATCTATAAGATGAAGTATGTACAATCTGGGTTGGTCTGGGTCTGACAAACATTATATTATTATACTTATACTTATACATAAGCCCTCTACACTCTACAATGTGAAAGTGAAGTTAAGTTAAAGTCAAGTTGTAGTTGTACAAGAAAGCATCTAATAGTATACAAGTTAGAGATAAAATAAATGAGTGAGAAAGAAAAGAAAGTAGAGTGACGTGATGGGATGCTTATGTTCACATAGCAATAGAATATGAGAAAGAGGGAGTTAACTCCGAGAAACTGTAATATACAATCTTACACTTATACTATGTAGTACATACAACTCTAAAGGCATGGTACATAATATACCGGCTGAACTGTTGGCAATATAATTTACAGGGTCAACTTACAGAATTTCCATATACGTAAATCTTAGATAAATCCTTTTCTGTTGCTACTAAAAATTGGAGTACACCGATATAGAATCTAATTATAGTTTTATTTTATTTAATTATTCCGAAAATTTAATCTAAAAAATATTTAATGTATACAAATTAACCATTTTAAATGTAAGAATTTCAAGGCTTCATTAAAATCCCAATCAAATCAAGGTTCATTACCATTACCTTTATAAAAGTACCAAAATGGAAGTACCTAAGGTGGGTGAGGACGTTATATCTATACTGTTGGCAATATAATTTACAGGGCCAACTTACAGAATTTCCATTTACTTAAAACTTAGATAGTAAATCCTTTTCTGTTGCTACTAAAAATTAAAATAGTGACCAAAACAATCTAATTAAAGTTTTATTTTATTAAATTATTCCGAAGCTCAAAAAATATTTAATGTATACAAATTAACCATTTTAAATGTTAGAATTTCATGGCTTTATTAAAACCCCCACCAAATCAAGATTCATAGCTATTACCATTACATATGTAAAATTACCAAAGGTATGCATGCACTGAAATATCAAAATTGACAACTGTATAGCACATATAAAACATTATTGTTTTAATGTAAGAAGAGAGAGTGTATACATTATTTGAAAATACTCACCCTGTATTTTATATAGTTTGATGTTATACTACAATGTATGCCCTGCCGCAGTCTCCCTGTACTGTTTTGCCTATCCTTCCCTTTGCCTTTCCTCAAGTTAACTACAGTAGAGTAGAGAATCCTCGAGCGCACTAAACTAAAGTTGCAATGACTTTTAGCCGAGTACATTATTAAATTCTAAGAAATGGAAACTGCCTTATGGCAATGACTTTTACTTTTCTTTTACTACTTTCACGAAAGACAAGAAAGTAAAGTAGTAAGTAAGCTATGTTCTTGTTCTGTCCTTATTTCAGTTTGTATGTTGTATGTAGTAGTGCTGTTAGTACATATGTACAAAGTACAAGTCTGGTTCTGGTTCTGGTTTGTTGTAGTTAGTTCTGTAGTAGTTGCAGCAGATAGTAGTTTAGTCCCACTGAACTCGGAAGCTAATACGGAATCTAATATTGCATTGAACTTATGTACTTTTGTACGTTACGTATCTGCTGCTCACGGTAGTAAGTGTCTATGTCTGTGAGTACAAGAGTACAACACACTAAAAGAATTTTTATATACATAAGAGATAAAAGTATCTTTTGCTTACTTAGGTATAAATACGTACAAGAAGTATTAACTCTTACTTTTCTGTCTCTAGTCCTTACTGTGCTGTAGTAGTATGTGAGTGAAAAAAGTTTTTCTTTTTAATGGCAGAAACTCTCAATTTAAGAAATAAGAAACTCATAAAATCATTGATTACCTCATGCCTTCTGTCTGCTTTTACTCCAACCTAATACAGTACATAAGACTATCCTTCCCTTCCATTCCACACTATAGTGCCTATTACCATTCCCATTTTCTACAGAATATCTCGATTTACTTACTTTTATTAATTCTGTAGTGTAACTCTTGAAAAATTCTGTATTTATCCACTGCAGCAATGTACTATACACTAAAGGAGCTGTAAAGAGTTTTAGTAATCTTATAAACGCTATACAAACACACAAAGGGCAATGTATGTGGAGTATTTACTTATTGTTACAGAATGCTTTAGCTTATATAGAAGTAACTAGGCACACATTTGTTAGAGCATGTAAAGCAAATACATTAGCTCAAATTGAAACGCGAACAAATCACTGAATGAGAGTTTTTTAAACAAAACTGAGCACTGAGGACGAGACGAACTACGAACTTTCTCGTTCTACAGATAGTTTCACCTAGAGAACTCGTAGTTAGAAAAACTTGCAAACCAAAAAGAATTGGCTTGGATTTTGGCTCATCTTCAGTTCAACCTCAACTTACTTAGCAAGAAAGATAGATTTGTAACTATGGATCTGCTGACAGGACGTTCACTTCAGACCACAAACGCCACATTTGCTTGCAGAGGAAAAGAAAGAGGACAAAAAACTTTATAAAACATAATAACATACTTTTACCACATATCTACTATAATACAGACATACTGCAAATATAGCTGTTATTCCACTTTCACACACATAGAATGCATTCATACATTACTAACCTGAATATTATGCTAGGCAAGAAATACTTGTCGGGCAGGAGGACCAATATAGAAAGTTGTATTATTCTATTAATAAAATACTTTTAGTTTTTAATGCGTAAATTGTTTCAGAATTTCTTGTAATCAACGCCTTAAAACAGGAATTAAGTAACTTGCACTTTTACATCCTACTCATACTACAGATGGATTTGCTCAAAGATATCGGTAACGTAATGGTTGTATATTTAGGAGATGTGGATAATGCACATTTATTTAAACATGTGACCCAAAATTCCAATCCCATAAAATAGTCATATAAAAGTCAAAATATTTATTGTGATTTTCATAACCTACCTATACAGTACAGATAATATAGTTTTGGGCTTACATAATAAAAAAGATTCAACCAACCGAATTCCTGCCAACGACATATATACTATGTACACTATTCGATTGATCATCCAAGGAGACCCTTTCCCCTGGATACCGAACACTAGGTTAAGGAAACATCATTTAGTTACTATTATTTTAGTTGACTTGTGTAGCAAGTACCTACAGCTACGTAGGTAGTATGTATCTACACACATAAATAATCCGCTATCCGCTAACCACAAACCAAGCAACCAACAACTGCAACTACCCTAGCAAATCAATCTTGATTAGAAACTCTCCTTTTCCCATAGGAATCGAAAGGAGCTTCTAATTTAGAAATGTTGCCTTTTAAACTTGTTTTGGTTTTCCGTTCCGCTTCACATTCTCCCTATCTAAAACACATTCATATATTTATACATACAGAGAATACCGAAGGATCCTTTCTTGTTTTTCGGTTTCAATCCTCTCAACAACATCTTATGCTTTCATTCTACTAATATATCCTACAGTAGTATGCTGCTAGCTGCTCATTGCTCACTTCACTATCACTTGCAGTCAACTCTTACTTCAAACCAAACAGACTCATCGCCAGTGAGTCAGAGTCACGTCAACCACCAACAAACCAGCAAACAACGGGCTAGCTCATTTATGTTTCAGCAAACCAGCTTGCATTTCCACATTGAGTAAATGTTCAATGAACTTTACTAACATGTTTTATTCATCAATTTTATTATGCGCATAGGGGATTTACAAATGCTACAGAAAAGTAATGGATAATACAGAATACAACAAAATTATCCATAGAAAAATGGTCAAAAACGGATTTAAACACACTATCGATAATTTTTGCTATCAGTTTTATTAAGTACATACGTATTACTATTTAAAACGCACTCTTAACCTGTATAAGTAATTTTGTGTAATAAGATGAACAAACGCCAACTATACTGCTGATACCTACATTAGATGTGTACTCATACAAATATAAATTATTTTAATTTATTTTCTGGGTGGTGTAGCAATGTATTTACATAGGAAATTGTCTATGATATAATGATATTGTATTATATTATAGAGTGTCATTAGGATAGTTTATACTATAGTTAGAGTAGTGCCGTGGTTGTGGTTTGCTTTGGACTATCCTCCAAGTTTTATTTTTGTATGCTATAAAGTTGGCATTCTAATTATTTAAAAGCATTTAGAGATAGGAAGAGCATTAAGTCGAATGTTTGCTACATTAAACATTGTTCTAAGCAAAACTTTAGTTCTAAACTAACAATAAAACCACAACCACTAAATGTAAAATCTATGTATTCCCTATGAAATCTAAGCTGGACTACATTCAGACAGTTACTTACTGTTTTCTAGTTTCTAGTTCTATGCTATAGTGAATGGGAATGAGAATTCCACTATACTTACTATGTATGTACACGAACGAATAATCTAATGCTTACCTAGTTGCTTAAATGCATACCGTGAGTAACGAAGCATTGGATTGCCTAAAACAGAAGAGAAAATAAGTATTATTGTGCACAACCAAATAAAATAGAGTTCAGCCAGTACGCATTAGCAATGTATTATGTATTGCTCTATATACTGTATAAGTATGTACGTATATTGTAAACATATTGATAAATGTGTTATCACTGCATTACTATCTGTTACTCGTCGTAGCTTATATTTAGTATGTAGGTACATACTTACATATATCATATATAGACCTACTTAAGTTAAATCTCATCCTCTGTATAGAAAAACAAACATTCATGCAAGTTTTCTTTCTTTACGGTTTTGTTATGTTAGTGAAGGAAGTTCTGTGTATGAACTTATCTCCAGATCCTAATCTTTCTTTTATTTACTCTGGAAAACTAGGGAATCCTTTCTAACATGGACAATAACTTAGAGAGAAACGCATGACATATTTACAACGCATATTGTTGTGCAAAAACAGATAGGACAATGGAAGCATTGGAAAAAGTTGTGTTGTATTTGTATGTAAGGAAGAAATGCGAATGAAGGAAGCGACTGTAAAAGAAGCGAAAAAATAAAGTCTGATATTTATTATATGTCTGTGTGCACATACATCAATGTAGTAGTAAATATGGGACGAGATGAGAATGAGCTGCAAAGTCTATTTACATTTAGATTTAGTGGTTGCTTACATAAGTTGCGTTGCAAATACAAATAGCAATGCTAATGCTTCCGACTACACTCTATGCGCTACACTTACATAATATACTGCACAATACAATACAATGATCAACACAATAACACAAATGCGTTCATTGTTATGTATTTTTGTTTGAGAGTTAAAGTAAGTAGGCGGTTGGGACTGCACTGGGTGAATCTACTCTGTACTGTACTGTACATAGGTATCTGTAATACACATACCTATATATTTGCGTTGAAATTCAGATCAGTATTAAAATACGTACATTATAGTTGCATGCTCACTCAGTTTATTGTTACACTTGAATGCTCGTGCTTAAAGGCAGGGAAAAGGTAAACAAAGATTTCAGATCACTACCATTAAATATTTACATGCAGTTCATCTAATTCCGGAATCAGTTTCACGGTCTACAGACTCCAGCCAAAGCCAATCTGTTCTGCTGCAGCGTTTCCCCATTCTTTGATAATCATTCATGGAGACACGGTTTCGCATCTAGTGTAAGCCATACATTATAAGGATTTATTTCCACAATATTACTTTATTTCTCAATTTTGCATATACCTTTAGGGTTAAATCATAAATAGAATCATATGTATTTGTATTATGCAAATACATCGATTCTAAGTTAATGAAAGCATTATATCAGTGTTAGTAAGCAATTGTACATGTAAATTTCTTGGAGTACAATTATGTACATTTAAATCTGTGGTCATGGAAAAATACTAGCTCCCAACATAGGGATATGGTTATTCCTGACCACAAAATACCAATTTATGGTCTCATTCTGCGGAAATTACATAATTTCATCGTTATAGCTTTGTAGTTACATATTACAAATAGTACTGGCATGTAGCCATAATGCATAAGTAAGGTAAATTGTAGATGTGCTATAAAGACAACAAAACATATAAGTAACATATACTTAACATAAGTTTCATTAATATAAATAATTATGCCTGTAGTTTATTTACATTACAAAAGTAAGTAAATAGCAAAATACTATAAAATTATTGGACCAAATAACTTAAGTAACTAATTAGTGTTGCTTACACCCGCATAATTTTGTCTATTGTATTTTAAGTGCTTCCCACAAGAACTTTATGTAGGTAGGTAAAATTATATGCTTGGATTGCGAGTAGGTATTTCCATCGGGAAAAACTTGCAAAATGAGAATTAGACCTTAAAATGTTTAAGGTGTGTGAAATGCCACAAGGAAGGTAGATAATTAATTTCCCAAGTCTTCTAAAAATACAAACTTTTGGCAGGACTGCTTACAAGGTAAACTATTTTGGTGCCCGTTCTAACTTAATAGCAGTACCATACCTGTAGTAAAATAGCAGACACAATTTGGTAATGCATTTTCTCTATAATCACATCTACACAAAAATGAGGACGCCGAAAAATATTTTATAGGAAAGACATTTAAAAACTTACAAAAGATTTGTTAGATATCTAGTAGGAGCATTACGTTTTTGTTAGGTTAGTAAGGTATGATTAAAGGAAATGCACCTTTATGCATATTAAGTATTGTACATTATTATGTAATGCACACAATATTTGTATTTAATAAGACACATAGTACTGTAAGCGAATTTTATGAATTAAATTCCAAAGCATAACTGACTGTATACAGAAGGGACGGCGTACATTGTAATGGGTATTGTATATAAATACATAGTGTGTATAGTGAATGATATTTTGCAAGAGTTGCATTAAGATATCAGGGAGTTAATTAAGTTATACTTCTTTTGTGCCATTGTGCCTATAGATAAATAAATGGAAGGAGTAGTAAATTAAAATAGATACATTACCTATCTTAACTAAACACTATCACTATCTGTATATGAATTACACACACACATATAGTATAGGAAGTTTATTGTATACGTACAATGTATTTGTTGATTCACTTGAGTACACATACACAGTATAGATAATCCTTTGCTAAAGAAAGCTCCAAAAGGAGGAGAAAGTGAAAGAAGGTAAGTAAGTAGAGTAGAATGGGAATGTTCGCCTTCCCGTACTGTACTCCGTACATATGCAATGTAAGCAAAGCGGACAAGCCAATTCATTGCAAATGTTAAGGTGAATGGAGTAGAGTGTTTGCCATATATCGTCTCAGCTTGTCATTCTAAATAGTCTAATAAAATACACAAAAGTCCTTTTCGAAGAAAATAGTCTATTCAGTCTTTTGCTTAAAATTTCTCTCGCCAGCAGCCAGGCTATAATATAATGCGTATGTATGTACATACATAATATTTATCTAAGTATAGTAAACGAGTCTTGAGATGTTTCTGTTCTGTCTTGTCTAGAAATGGACTGGACGGTTAGTTTTAGTGAATAACTATTTGTATGCTCCTTTTCTTCAATGATAGTACTTACTATCTGTATACTATTAGTATTACTACGGCAGTATTTCTAGTATAAGTACATACATAACGTAAAACGTTGTCTTTCTTCCTTCCTCCTTTTGCTTACTTACTTTAGTTTAGTTAGTTACTTAGTTATCGTTAGTCAGTTTACTAGTTCAGTTGAGTCGCTGAGTTGGCTAGCTCGCATCAGCTGAACTGGACTGAAAGTGATGAAAAGTTTGCGGGAAGACGAAACAGGGAAAAGGAGCTGATTATAGAAATTTGTAGGTCGTCCTTCCTTCCCCAGCCTTTGAGTCCAACTTTGTTTACGGTCGGTTAGCGGAGACTAATGGGAATAAATGGACTTGCCGCTCCCTCCTTACAGCTTAACTCTTTGCTGTGCCTTGTCTCCTGCCCTTGCTGACATAGATAAAAACATGCTCAATCTTCCTCCTATACACATGTGTATATGTAAGTAGGCATTTATACATATGTTACTTATATTTAACAGTGAAACTAGTGAAAGCGATATAATACTACTTTCTCTCCTTTACTCCACATACAAATACCTACATAGTGGTACTACAAATAGTACCTTAGCTTATTATCGATTCTAGAACAGAACAGAACAGAAAAGAGGATCAAGAAATAAATTTGCTAGCTAAATATTTTCCCGCAAACATTCTATATGCAATTTTAGTATACTAGGAATGTGTTGGCATATTTTATTCTATAAAGTAATGCACACACACGCCAAACCCAAACCAAAAGCAGACCAAACCCCGCCTACACTTTTTAGGATAATATTTCTGTCGAAGCCAAACGAAAACCAAAGTTCCTTAGCCTTCTGTAGACTGTAGATCTGGTCTGGTCTGAAGATGCGTTGTCTTGTCTTGTCAGTTCAGTTTCTAAATACGTAGTTTGTCTAGAAGAAAAATCTACATAGTTTACCTTATCTTAGATAACTTACCTAGGTTATGTGGTAGGGCTATAAGTTAAGGTAGAGGTAGAAGTACCTAGCATAACATAACTGTAGAAGTTACTCAAACAGAAAAACCTTAACCTCCATTTAAAAAATTTTAACATTCAGTTTAGCGTAAAAAGTTCCGAAGGAGAGCTGAAAGAAAAGTCAAGTCGGGCGGGCGGGCAATTGAATAGTGAAACTTTCATCATCGAATTTATTTCCCTTTAGACAAATATTTACCTTACGGGTAAAGAATAGTAAACTTTCAACAAAATCAGCCAATTCAATATGGTGGATAAGCTTTTATGTCTTCAAATATTCGGGTGTATCCCTTAATGCATATACATACAGTACATACAAATACTATGTTCTATAGTAGTAGTAATAGTACGTAGTACCTAGGAGCAGTAGCATTTCAGCTGAGATCAGCATCAATGCAATGGAAAAACCAAAAGCACGTTAGCGTATTGTTGGAGGCATTTCGCAACCTAAAATAAAGATGGGTCAGGAGACCAGGCCAGGCCAGCCCAGGCCAGCCCAGGGAAGAAGGGAGAATGTGTCTGTGTAATATTCGAAGAACAACCATGCCAGGCCAGGGAAAGCCACAGACGTGCCTAAAGCATTGGAACATGAACTTTCACTTGGAAACACACATTCAACATCTATTGACTTCCCCATATAGCCAGAGCGTATTTATCTGAAGGTAGGTACACCTACAGAAATGTATGTGGGTCCTTGCAACTATTTATAGTTCCTAACTCTGCCCAAATGACAGAAACAGCCGAAATTCAAAAAACTCCCCTCAAAACTTTGTCTACTTCCATTAAAACAGTAAAGAAAAGAAAATTATTCCCTTTTTACATTCACATTGCACTGGAAGACATCACCCAACTCCAGGCAGAAGAAATGCAATGCAATGTTCCAAAGGCGACGCTAGAAATCCTACGTATGTACCCTCAGTCACAAAACAGTTTGGCGGATGCTATGTAAGTATGTGATGTGATGTGAGATCCTTAGGTTTAACTAAACACATACATACATGAAAAGGATAGACCAAGAGCAGACTTACACAATTGTTCCATTTTTTCAGCCAAGTCATAGGCCATAGCTACAGCCACCCTACTGTTTCACTGGTCTTGCTACTATAACAGAGTTCTTGCTCCCAATTTGCGTCTCAGTCCTTATTTGCTACTGAGAAGGGGCTTTGTATTGTATTTTGTATTATTCTTTTATACTTACGTATCTTTAGAATTGTATGTACAGTAATAGCAGTTGCACATTCCTTTATGTGTGTAATGTATGTATGAATGTACAATTATATGTATGGTAGGTCATTTCATACATACACACATACACAGTATAAATATATTTAATAGTACAATGACATGACACACATTTTTGTACATGGACAATTAAAATCAAGAAAAATACAGAAAGGCTATCTGGCTTTGTAAGAAGCAGAACTATTACAAGAGAAGAGTATGTAATACACTCTCTTGTATGCTACGCTATGTTATGTAAGAGTAAGTATGTATGTATATATGTTTGTAGTAATGTTATGTACATTAAATTACTTGCAGCACTTCAGCAATACCTTACTTGACTTGTCTATTGATATAAATATTGCCATTTGGCTATATTATATGCATTTAGAAGTACCTTAAAGTCTACTCTACCATAAACATACTTATAATACATATAATACTTACGTTTTACGTACATAATAACAGAATAGCTTCCTTTCCCTTACTTTCCTATACACTTGGCTGACTTGGCTACGTCCTACGTTCCCTTTCTTTATTATTTTCTCCCAAAAGTTGGTTTGGTTTCTTAGTGGTAGTTTGGTTTGGTATTACTGTAGTACTCTACTTGGCGAAATGGAAGTGAGCACAAAGTTTAATGCTTTCTTATACTTTTGTTAAGAGTAAAGGGGAAAGAGTCGATCTTGTCCTTCATTCTATCATGCCATTACATCCTTTCTTGCAGAATAAGGATGGCGAGGGCAACGAAAGGATAACGAAACTATGGATTCCCTACTCATATGTGTATATGCGGTGTGTTTATGTGTTCTACAGATATTCACGAAGTCTAGACGCATTTATAGGTATTCGCACATTGATGCAAGTTTCCAAAGGAAAGAAATACGAAGAAACTCTTTTTCGATTTACAACTTTCAAACTTATCAAGGTACAGAGTCTGAGAAATGCAAACATGTGTATGAAACCCACATTTGTTAGTGAACTCGAGATGCTACCTTTAGTTTACGTCTGTCCAGTTAGTCTGCCCTTGCTGGGCCCATCATACATCTGTAGTTTTGGAAGAGAAATAACATTTTCTGCTATCTGGTATTAATTTTTACCAGTTACTTTAAGTAAATGAACATTCACCACTACTTTTTGAAATCGGATCTAATGTTAGTTAGCATGTATGCAAAATTATTCTAGTACAATACAATGATGTGCGGATTTTTCCTATAGTTAAGTAGCTAATTGCAAAAATTAAACAAAGCATAAAAATGAAGGTAAATATTTAATATAACTACAGATAATAAATAGTCATGTCTTCGTTGGTTTAACATCATTTTGTAGTTAATATCTATTGTTTACCGATCATTGATCACTATATGTATTAATACGTATCAATAAAATGTAATAGGGGGTAGTAAAAGACTCAAACGAGAAATTGAATAAAAAATGTCTGATTTTCCTGAATGAAATTAGATAATTTAGGGATTTTAATACTTATAGCTCAACCTTAAACGTAATATGATCTTCAGATACATAAAATGGATGAGGATGCTATAAAATAACAGTAGACTACTTATTATGCAGGATAATAATAACTAAATACAGAATAAATGTCCCAGATGCATTTGAATACCTTTTAGATATAGATATATGGTACATTACATATCATCAGAGAGAAAGTCAGAGAAAGTCAGGCAAGAGGAAACAAGGTATTGTATTCTGAAGCAGTGCACTGAAAGATTCGGATTTGTTTTGTTTTCCTCTGAACTGTAATATAAGTTTGCTAACTGGTATTCTTTTGTAGAGTAGTGCAGTTTGTTTGGTGCCGTCTGAAAGTGATTCAAGTCCTTTTGCATCCAAGCACAGCATACACAGCCTTCTTTTGTTGTTCAATACGTACTGTACTGTAGATAATGCTTAGCATTAAACTATTTGTATACCAGAGTGGAGTAAAGTAAAAGCAAGAGCAGATTTCAGTTTCAGATTCTGCTTTACCAAACTCTTTTCCCTTAAGCATTACTGGTTTCCCTTCCAATCACTATCACAATCAGGAAACTTTCCTTACTTACGTTTACCTAAGTAGGAATGGAAAGTGTATTATTACTGTAGTAGTGTAGTTTAGTTTCTTTTCAGAAAGTCTATCCTATTATAAGCATATCTAGTTCTGGTTCTGGTTGCACTTCAACTTAGTTTGTGACTGGCAAAACTAAGGTACATTGAAGCAGGATGCATTGCAAGTCAATTAAATTAAAAGTTGAGAAGATATTTTGAAATAAGGAGCGCACTAATAGTAAAATAGTTATTAAGGGTAGGATCAGATAGTCATGGACGGACATTATGGTACATGATACCCTACTTATTTAGAACATTAAGGAACATTGCTATTGCTACTTTATGTGGCTATTAGAGGTTGTTGGCATTTTAGAAAATATATTGTGCTGCTAGGCTTTATATCATAAAAATAAAACTTTTGACAGGAGGGCAAACACAGAGAGTTGCAACAAGAAGGCAAAGCAAGGAAACTGTAGAAAGGATATCGAAATAAAACTAAGGGAAAACTCTTACTGATATTTCTCTATACATTAGTATAACAGTACTTACAGAATACACACAGAAATACACACACATATGCTACTTGTATACTTATAGACAAGTTTTTCTTTCTGTCGACCTATAGAGAATGAAATAGACATTGTGTTGTATTAGTTGCTTGAGGGGGAGCGGGGAAGACTGCTAATGATAAATGGGAAGTGAGCAAGTGAAGAGGAATGAGGAAAGTATTTACTAAAGTTATAGCTCTATAAGTGACTAACGTAGGTATCCAAGGACAAGGAAATAGAGGGGAAGAGGAAAAGTAATAATATTCTTAAGATAGGAAGTATCAAATTCCTTATTTGTCGGAATTGGAAGTTTTTATATTTATATGTACATACACAAGGGATGTTTTTGTGATTCTTTAGAACTAATAAGTAGGAGCACGCATGAGATTAATAGTTAATAGAACTCTATATTAGTACATAAATTCATTGTCAGTTCTTTGTGTATCATTATTTACAGTTTTCCCTTCTTCTCGTTATTTAATTAATATTAGGAATCATAGAATTCTGGATAAAATATACAATTTGTTTGTGCAATTGAAATTAATGCTTCGTTTGGCTTTGGCTTGAATATTGTACTATTGGTATGAGTTAGAGTGGAAATAAAAATAATCTAAAGAAACTACACATACTAATAATATATATGTGTTTGTACTGTACCAGTTAGCATCTGATGAGATGTGATCTGCGTTTGTGAGAATGTCGCTTTAATCAAGACTTTTCAATTTCTCTTCTTTTTGTTATCAATACTACAGACATTTGACTTTGACGCTAGAAAATTCTGGGATATGATTAGCTACTATATTATTCTGTCACGTTTCACTACTCCAATCCAAGGAGAAAATTGATTAAATTCAATTCAGAAATAACAATCTGTTTAAAGGAAAAGCTCAAATGTGCAGAGGTCCTTGAGAATCTTTGATAACAAGCTGAGTGTGTTAAAAAATGTAGAGTTTTCTTATATAAGTGTTGATCTGGTGCACTCTGCTACTGCTACAGTATACAGTGCAGGAGTAGTAGCATAATGTAATATATTTCTGGCATGGCATGGCCTGGACAAATAATATAATGGAAGTTTGGGTTGTTTGGCTGTTGGCTGCACGCAGAAATATTAGCTTGCCTAATATGAAGAGTCATCAACTTTTATTTTCTGTTCGGCTGAAGAATACTCTTAGTTAATGCAGGGAAATGAGAAATCAAGGAAAAGACTACGAGTGTCTTGTCTAGTGTAGACTCGAGTACATTGGTTAGGTTATGTACACTTGAGAATAAAAGTACCTAACCTAAGTAGTAGAAAATAGTAGCTAGAAGCAAATACCACGAAACTATTCCTTCTCTTGCTTACTTACTTACTTAGGTTAGTTTTGTCTATGGTCAGAGTCATTCGCAAGACCCCTCCGTCAAACCTTTGTAAGCCAACGCCAAAAGCAATTTCACAATTAAAACAGCTATACATTTATTATTTTACATTTGAATTATGTATTCGAATACATATTTTTGAAATAGTTGTACTACAATTAAGTTATTCCTAAGAATATTGCAATTTGCTATTTTATATAACAATTACATCAAATATTTTTTTAAATTGCTCGTCGCGAGAATTGTTTTGAGATTCGATGTAGGGGTTTTGAAGATCGATGGTAGGTACTTATATGCATCTCTAGCACTTAAACGTGAAGAAGGAGTGAAAGCTGAATAGAGTGGAGAGAAGAAGTTGATTGTCCATAACATCCTTCTTCTTCTAATCTCACTCTACTCCTAACGTTAGTTTTCTCATACACTTTCTATATGCTGTACGTAAGAAGTACAGAATTGTCGAGTGAACACTGAAGAGACGAGCGGGTAACAATCTAATTATTTTTGCATTAGCCATGCTTCTTGTGATCTCCTCAAACGAAATCAACATTCGGATTCAAAGCACATTTCATCGGACGCTCAGTTTCAACTTTCTCTCTAGTAGACTTATACCATGTACTTGTGTGCTATGTATCTCCATCCATTGCAATGACGGACTGAAAGAGAAAGTTGACTTTCACTCTATCAACCAACACGTACATAACATACATAACCTATGATGCACTTCATGTAATATTGTACCTAAAATTTATTTATCAGAAGTATGTTCATGTACTATAATATTAACATAGCATGTATCTACCCTGTGTAGCATTTAGTTTTGAAAAGACATTTATTCAACTTTACTAAATAGTAAATGCCATAGCTATGTCATGCTTGCTATCGAATAATTATAATCAATCGAGTCATAGTCCTTAGTTTAGCTATAATAATTACACAAAGACTTCTCTTTCTCTGCCAAAGCGTAAGGCAATTATGAGTAGAGATAATTGGATCACATTGTTTTGTAGAGATATCCAACGTGACGAATAAGCAAATCAATTGCTCGTTCTTTTCTTACAATTTATTTAATTCCTATTCGATATCATAATATTCATTGTTATTATCAATTCCTAGAAAAGATATGTTATTGCAACCTCATTACCGTAATTGGCCGTACGTTTAATATATATTTACATACATAAGACTATCTGCAATTACATCTGCTTTTATAGACTTATAAATTTTGATTATATGAAAAAATTAATTCCGACGGCAATTAATTGTTATCATGTACATTATACTTGTATGAGCGAATTTAAAATGTTTACTGTTCAGTACTGTATCCTCTGTTGAAATGAGGGCATTATTATATTTATTGACTTGTCATACATAATATTTTGGATGTAGTATTCACACAGTAAGGATGCTTACACATTCCTTTCTGGCGAGCTTTCAGAGCGATGCTTGTGTTTATTAGAATTAGCTAGTTTGTAAGGCTAACTATTTTTGAGTCGATCCT
>JAQFYC010001171.1:0-38542 GCA_034694165.1 Tomocerus mixtus | reverse complement strand
AAGATAATGGCTGTTCTATACTTATGAAGCAACGGCCAACCTCAATGCGGCCAGTTTAGTACTCCCCATACGTTTTGGTATGGAAAGGGTCACGAGCAATAAAACGCAAATTAAGTAGCCAATTTGCCATTCGCTATTTGTGCAAGGTTTCTTTTCACTTTTCGCATATTTTCATAAGAATTGAAATTAGTCACATTGAAAAACTTTGCTAGTGAAGTATAACACTGAAAAAATACAATGTAGCTATTTTTTATATGTAATTACATGTAAAATTTGGTAAAAGTTGAATAAGTTTGAATTGGAAAGACTTTCCTGATTTGTCTGCAAAATTTTCCGCTAACTGGATATATTTACTACTACGATAATATATTGAGCACTGCGTAGTAAATAAAGGAACGTTTGAAAATTCTTGCCAAAGCGTTGCCTTATTGTCAGTCAGTTCATTAAAATTCAGCAGAGACACTCCTTGCTATACAGACAGGAGGATTTGAATATCCATTCAGAGTGAATTGCAGGGACATTTGAATTACTTGGTGATTGTGATTGAGTCGATTTGATAAAAGAGCGGATTCCAATTTAGGGTGACGATGAAAGGAGAGGGGGAAGAGGGAAAGAGTTGACAAGTGTAAGTAAAGAATAAGAGAAAACAAAGAAAATCTCAGAATCTATTAATAAAGCTAAACTAATGTACCTGTCGTCTTTGCTTACGCTTACGCTTACACTCACTTCGGTAATTTAGTAAACAAAGAATGAGTTAGTGAGAGCGTTCTTCTGCATATAGACAATTCAAAAAGGAATCTGCTACACTACCTAGATATACTATTAACCAACTAACAATTATTTCGATAATATCACGAACACAATCTGTTAAAGACGTCTTTATATTTTGATGTTATCTTTTATTTTCCCAATGTAAAATGCGCATGGGCACATTAGTGTATTTTGTACACATAATAATAAGTTCACAGCGCATCAAGTATTTTAGTGTCGAATCTTTATCTTTGTTGGCAAATTAACCAACATAGCACGTACATAATACTATTTGTTCACAATGCAAAATTAAATGAATTCAATATATGTATCCCCATTGGATTAATTCAGGTCTAACGTACAATAGTATAGTCGAAGCCTACAAATATGTACGAGGAAGACGAATTCTGCATCGCTCTGGAATGCGGGTGTCCTGCTGTTTGGTTAGTATCTTCAATAAACAGCCTCCTGCACTTGTTAGCCGATTGTGAGTGAAGTTAAGTAAAACTAGAGCCCAGTATGCTGATGGCAGTTTCACATTCTAGAGAGAATTATTTATTTATGGATGGATACGGGAAGTAGGTTGTTTAACTATAATTTACTGAATAGTCCAACGTTCATTGTTTGAATTACAAATTATATTTATTTATATGAACAAGTGGCATTTTAGTGGGTGGGTGTTCTGGACTGTCTCACTTACGTATTTCTACATTGGAGATAAACCCTTTACATTTAGGCACATAGGAGAGGTTACTTTGGTACCTAAATATAAGTAAGTATTCTAGTATTTTACTTGTAAAAGCAAAGATGCATACTTAAATTAAACGTATTATACTAATTAAGTAAGGTAAATGTCATTCAGATCAAAAGCAGATCAAAATTTCGTTTATTTCCGTAATTAAAATGTTAATTTGCAATTAAATGATATAGTAGTGGGAATTAATTGATTGCGAGATTGCGAAAATTGCAGTATCAAGGTAAACACCAGGTGATGCAAAAGAGAATGAATGAAAGTAAAGGGTGGGTACCTATAGTCCATATAAAATATATTTCTAAATAGTAAGTGGAAGTGTACGTGGGGAAAGTCCGGGGTCTGCCAGGCCAAACCAGTGTAGGATCATACATAAGAACATGGAATTTAGTTTAGTTGAGTCTCTCGCTCTATTGCATTACTACAAATGGGAATGTTATGAAGTTTGTGAGTCTGGGAGTTGACCTGTGCTGTTTCTGCTGTTAGATGAATGTGTGTACTCGTAGTTCTACCTGACTCAATCCGTTCGTTCCCTGAACTGGCTGGTTCCTGAGTGACGTGACTCTGACTTGCTAAGTTATGTTTGTGTATGTGTCATGTACATATGTATGCACATGTACATGAAATACAATAAATATAGTGTAAAGTATATGTAGTGTATTCTTTTCTTTCTTTCCTTGTATACTATTTAGCTAGAGATAGATTCCTAAGTGGCCTGGGCTGGCTGGGATGTATAAATGGAAAATAAAAAACTGTATGGAATGGATGTAATCCCTACAGTCCAGTTGCAGATTTCGTAATCGAGAAAAGAAGAAAGTCAACTCACGTCTCTGATTCGACTGGCGGATAAATTTTCACGGAATTGTCCCGACTCCTGGTCAACAAAAGCAGTCAGCTTGTTTTGTTTACTCTCTCAAGAGTCCTTTTACACAGAAAATCCGAATAGTGAAAAATAGTGGTTTGGTTTGACTACCCGTCCTCCTCTCGCTCCCGCCGTCTGACTTCCTTTAACATTCTAACATTCAAACTGAACTCCTGTTGAAATAAAGTCGAGGACGAGGACGACGACGACTTTCATTTATATTTGTACAATAACAAAGTATATCTATGTACCGGATGTGACTGTATATAGTATATTACCCGGGTAAAGTCCCGCCCTCACGCTTTTCACTAGCACACACACACAATCGGAATACAATGCACTCCTTTTGGTATGTAAGAGAAGGAAGGCAGTCACTCAGTTTAGTTGAGTTGAGTTCTCGTCTAGTTAACCTTTGCTAACAATAAGTCACTTCAATTCATCTCCCTTTCTTCTTTTCTTTTCAACTTGAATCCAGTTCAGTTTCAGTTGAGTTCTGTCTTTGCCCTTATTGCCAGTTTACGACTTTTCTGTAGCACATGCACGAGTTTCATATTATTTAGCCTGTGTATGTAGCTAGACTCACTTTCTCTTGCTTAAGCTTCCACCTAACTTATGTAGTCTACTTTCCTTCCTCATAATTTATTTTACTTACTCTACTCTACTCTACTACTGTACATACTTATGTACATGCCTAATAATTTCAGCAGTAAAAATATAAATTCAATCCAAGGAAAAGGGAATTCGTGTTTAGGCATTTTCTTATTGTTTATGGAGATAATTGCATATTATATTAGACAAATAGTTTTTTCATTGACTTTTCCCTACTTACTTATACATATGATAAATAGCTAAGCAGTACTAGAGAGGGAAGGAAGTATTATTATATTGGATTGCTTGCAAGTGGGACTTCAGAGTTAGTTTCTTTGCTACTTTTTACTTTATATTCCCATAGACAGGCCAGGCCATGCCAGGCCAGGATCGCCAACATTTATTTGCAGTATTTCTTTGTAGAGAAACTTATTTCTTTATGTCTCGTCTAGAGTCTATGTTATGTAGTAGGGAGTTGCAAACACTGCAATAAACACTGCACTACTCTTTTTCTTGTATGTGAGTATGTAGTATGTATAGAACGTACATACTCACAACAGTAGACAGTAGACACTACTGGTACATATAGTAGACTACATGCATTGTCCAAAAAACTTGGGGAAACAAAACTTGTTATTTCAAGCTCCACATCTTTTTCTTCGTAAACTATACATACAAAGTACATAGACATACATATTTTATAACTACATACATATATTTATATAGATTCTATGTAAAAGCTACGTCATTCTGTGATATTATTTTATTTTATATGTGTGCCACTGTAAATATGCATATGCATATAGTTTTTCTATGTATTCTACTGTATTTATGTACATATAGGGCATATACCTATACACTGTGTGTCAATGTATGTTACGTATGTACAGATATATAATAGACACATCACTTTCTCTCTTACGGCCTTCTCTTTCTCTCTCGCCAACTTTTTTCAACTCAATTATTTTTTGTCCTACTCTCCGCTCCTCTTTTCTTTTCCTACAGTTTGGAATCTACAGTCTACATTCTACATATAACTAAAACTACTTGCCTAAGGTACCTACTACCTACAATTCTATAGTACAAATACAAGTAGTACAAGTACAACCCAAAAGAGTTGCTTGCTGCCTTTAGATTTGTTTTCTACAGGCTATACTCTACTTAACTTACATTAGCTCTGCACTTAGAGAATATTTTTTCTATTTCCGTTTTCAAAAGTGAGCAGAGCCAAAGAAATGCATTAAAGAAATGAGAAATAAATTATAATTAGTATTAGTTATACTGGTTGACATGTTATGTATTTAGATAGGTACTTACTTATATGCTTACTTCGTACTGTAGATGTACTTGCATTGGCTTGGCTTGGTTCTAACTAACTAACTAACGTAAGTGCTAACGTAACGTTGAATGGCTGGCCTGGTCTGGTCTTGCTAGACTTGCTTTCACTGGACTCCTTTCACCATCAACGTAATAATTAAATTGCAGAGTAATAGTTGCAGAAACTTTAGATGAAAAAGTATTAGCAAACTTTAGTATAGGGCAACTCGACCTATGTATGTATGTATGTATGTATGTACTAACTAAATAGGCACTTTACTTACTTTACTCACAGTACACACTACTCCCATATTTAGTTAGGTACTTACTCTACGTGAGTGAACTAATATCTACAGAGTTACCCATTAGTCACTGAAGAAGAACAGCGTTAGCTCGGTGCACAGCTTACTAAACACTCAACTCGACCTACTATCATAACTACTCTTACGTGTGTGTACATAGACCTTGTTCTTCTACAAAGGTAGGTAGTAAGTAGTAGGTAGTGTAACAGCCACTTATTTTATTGTTCAGAATCTTCTAGTCTAGACAGACCACCCATTTTCTGCTACAATTAATAAGGCATTACCAAATATTACCTGTAGGTGAATCCCAGGTTTAATATACAAACGTTATCTGTTACATTCACACAAACTAAAAGGCTTTAACCAAAGACTTTCACAAAAAATCCCAAAAATACTTTTTTTATATATGTACATCTTGACTAACTTTTAACCGGGATCAATATAATTATCTAATTCCTAAAAGTATTCCCAGCAGGTTGTTGGACATAATAAATAAATATATGGAAATATTGGCTATTTTAGGGAATTTAAACTACGACTATGTTTAGATCATGTATGTGCTATAGGTATGAGAATTAGAGCACCAGCACCATAACCATCATGCAATTCACATATTCGGCATCCGCATACGTACTGTACACGGTTTGTGAATGCAGGGAGAAAAGCAAGTGAAAGGAAAATCATTGTTTGGCCGCACTGGGTATTCGGGAATGGAATAATCTATTTTTAGAAGAATAAGACTCTTCTAATTCTAATGTTCCAACCATTAGTGTATTTCTACTACAGCTCTTCGTGTAATATTTCCCTATACTAACTAACTACAAATATGTAAGTAAGTAAAATGTTTCTATAATTTCTGCATATATTTAGTATTACATTTCACACTTCCCTGTAACAGGATTAAAAGTGGAGTATATAAAAGATGCTTAATATTTTGTAGTTTCTACTTACGTCAGCAAAAATAATTATCTAAATTGATACATAAACCATTTCTTAAATTTTAACAAATGTAAGAAACTGTTTTGAAATGCTATTTAATCAAATATTGCAAGTTTTTGCCATTCATTTCATTTCTGGGTGTATATTGCAAGACACTTACAATTATTAACCACTGAAGGATGTAGTTCTACTTATATAATATTCCTTTTTTCATAGAATGGATATTTGTCACCGATTTGGACAGGTTGTTAGTGCAGAGCGAGAAAGCGAAAGAGAATTATTAATTTTGAGTAGAATGTGAAATGAAGGGTGAAGAAGTGCAAAAAATGTTGGTGCCGGTGCTGCTGCTGACGATGCGTAGTATTTTATTGGCAAATCATTTAGCATTAGTGCCACTTTGGTGTCATTCAGCTCATCCCACCCAGGCGGGGATCGACGCATAGCTTAGCTAACGAACCAGACTATTTCTCCTTTTTTATATACTCAGTAGTTTGTGTGCCCAGGTAAAAAATGAAAGTGAATGATCACTTTGTCAAAATCGATAGAAATGTTTGGATAACAAAGAGAGGAGAGTAGAGGACACCGTAGTTATTTGGAAAAGGCGGTTAATGTCACTGTCACGCCGTGAGTTACTGTTTACGGGGGAAATGACTACTCTGTGGTTTCCTATCCATGCACTCCTCATATGAAATGTCTACAACTATTTTCCCTTCCACTACTCACTAACAATGAAAACCAAGAAAATGAATGAAGAGGATAGGTTTTGATGAAAGGTAGGGGTTGGTTTTGGTGTGGGTAAAAGTAAATGGAAAAATATTGAAGGGAAAGGTATCCTATAAAACTATGTATAATAAATATGTTCTTATGCATTAAATTATAACATATCTACAGTACAAAGCACGTTTTTAGATCTAGACTTCATATCTGACTCTCTAATGTCATATAAAACATGTTTAATGCAGTAATAGTACATAATTCTCAAAACTTATTAGACATTTTTATATCCTTTCAGAGATCTTTGATATGCTACACATAGTTCCTTAAAATAAATGAAACACAACATCTACCCACAGATACTACATACTTATTACAGTAGAACCAGAATACTGTATGTTTTTAAGTACTTATAACGTTATTATGTAAGCGCAGTAAGCAGTAGGTACCTATAAGTATATAATAGTACATAGCTACATAAAAAGATAATATTTCTTGGTAATTTCCACACTACTGCCATCGAAAGAGTGCCCAGTTTTTCCTGAAATGATTTATTATTTGAGGGTGGACATTCCGAGTGGAAGTTGAAATGGACTGGCTGAGAATTCCAGGCGGCTCCCACTCCACCTCACATTTTACCATCATACTTTACTCTGCGTCTACGTCCACACTACACATCACTATACAATATATATACACTACAGTACACTACAGAACATGACACACAACGAAAGGAACATATCAACGAGAAAAGCCAAAGCAAAGCAGCCAAACTTTAACTTTTCTCTTCCTTCGTCGTCATTCTCCTCTCGACGGCTGACTTCCGATCCAAGCGATCGGCATCTTGCCAAATATCAAAAACCAGAACAGCGCAACATTAACGTTCTTGGTCAACTCAACTCAACTCTAATACTTACTAATGCTAAAGAATGGATAAGGGTACCAACTCCAGTCCAGATCCACTTTCTGTGTAATATCGCTAAGCTAATAATATAATTCTATACATACTGTACTACTAGAAGGGACAATGTCCAAACTTATTTTGTTATACATTATATACTAAACACAGTACATACTTTGCCCTCCTTATAAGTACGTACGTAGTATATGTAGTTGAGTAGCTCTATTTATCTACACATATTTTTGTGTCTTGTCCGGAGCGACTGCCTGGCCTGGACTGGACTGGATTCACTGGAGTGTCCAAACTAAGCAAAGAAATGCAATGAAATGCAAAGGGAAAGTTAAGTGAAGCCAAGCCGCGACTACAAGAAACACTATTGTACAATTCTATACATACTTACTCACTGCACTGTCCGCAAAATGTTTCCTATTACAAATATATAAACACACTACACTGTTATAAGATACCTTTATATGTACAGATACAGTGCAATGTGCAGTTTGGTACTATTTACAGATAGGAACATGTTACATGTTACATGTAGAAAGTAGCAGAAAGTAAATAGAAAGAGAGAGTATGTGTGTACATTGTACATACAGATATAAATAGTATGCAGTTAAGTGTATCTGTCTGTAAAGTATAGTGAATGAGAGAGCGTTTGTAGTTTGGCAAACAGAAGATACTAATACTAGATACGCTATATACATACATAGTAGACAGTAGATCAGTACAGCACAGTACAGTACACACCACACCATATCATACCACATCCTTTTGGGTCTCTCGCTCTTTTCACAAAACAGACTTACGACAGATGTTGCAGAACAAAAAAATTATGAATCGATCGTCAAACAGCCATCTCCGCACCCAACCAACGAAACCAAGCGACCCAACAAGCTGGTTTCCCTTACTTACGTTCCCTTACACAATCCATATATCTCTTCACCCTAATACCACATATATAGTACACTGATCCTATACAAAATTATATTTATATAATATAAGCTTCTAAACCCCATCTGATATATTGCAAACACGCTCCTATAGGATAACTTGAGTGGACTACTAAAATCTACTCAATTCTTTTCCCCAAAAAATGTTTCATGCCAACAATGCACTTTAATTACAATATATAATATGTAACAATAACCCAGCCTTTAAGTATTGTAGTGAGCCAACAATAAATTACATATCGTAGTATACGTTTATATTTTAGAGATATTTCAAATATTATTAACACTAATATAGAAATTGATAAATAAATCGTGTACAATAGTAATTCATCTTGCGAAACGTCATCCAAAGTACAAATACAATAAGATATGTATGTAAAGATAGTTACAAATCAATGCTGACTCAATTTAAATGGTGTCAAAGTGTTTCCTCAGATTTTAGAAGCGTACACCACGGTAGAAAATTTATGCGTCTGTGTGTAATCACACATACTGGTGGGACCCAGACAACAATCTTGTCTTTAGAGATACACTTACACTTATTACCTAAATAAGTATAGCAATAAAACATGTATGTATGTGCATTGAGGTTGTATGTGAATTGACTTCACCTCAGTTCCCTTCCCAATACAATACAATAAAACACTACACGAAATACAATGTAATAAGTACCTAGTGTACAATTACAATTATTTAGGGAAGAGCATACAACGTATGTATAGTATGTGTGTAACTATAGTTAGAGAAAGAGAGAAGCGTAATTTGTATTGAAGGGAAGGCGAGGAGATGAAGAAGGGAAAGCTGCTCTAGTTGAAAAGGAAGAGTAGTCGAAAGTCGAAGTGAAAGAGCGACTATTTCTAAACAAGCAATATAAATTCAATTGAATTAAATGAAGTCTCTGACTAATTTATCAAGTGGATTCACTATTCCTGGCCTGTCTGCCTAGTCTCCCCGAATCACATCACAGCCACATCACCTCACATCACAGCTTAAGGCTTCCTTATGCTTCTATTTGACTTTACCTTATATTTTATATCTGAGTAGACATAAGTAGCAGTAGCACGTATAGTACTATAAGTAAGCTAAGCAATAGTAATAAGATAGACACCTAAATTATGCATAATGTGGATGTGAGATGTGTACAGTGCATTACAGAGTACAGTAGAGAGACGAGCTAAATAACTAGAGTAAGCGTTATGTATTTATGTCTAAAATGGATTGAGATATATATTTGTATAAATGCGGAATGAGTGGAATAGGAAGGAAAGAAATACAAAAGCAATTTATTCCAGCACCCCTTCCCGACTGTCAAAGGTCTTTAAATAAAGAGATATTTCTTCAGTAGAGAAGTTGAGGAAGATCCGGAATAGTGCCCGTGTCTTGCCTCCCGCGTCCGTACGTCCGTCCCTTTTACTTTTACTTAACTTTACTTTCCCGATTTCATGTAAATTATTCTCTTATCACTTTTTCCTCTCTTCTCTCGCTTTCACACTCATCAAAGTATAAGAAGGCCAAGCCAGGCCGCATCCCTTCCCAAAACAAACTACTTACTTACTTACTTACTCACTACACAGAACAGATTCACATTCTGTCCAAGTAGTCACTCTATGTGCCACACTCCAACTTACAAACTAACTATCTATACTCACAGTAGTACACCCTTACACATACCAAAGTAAAGCAAAGCAGACAAGAAAGCCATCAAAACTTTTCCCTAGATTTATTTTCTCATCTCAGCAATATAACACTATACAGATCTAACTAACTACTCTACTACCTATATACCTAAACACATATACATACGACCTACTATACTTACATAGGTGACTTGTCTTTTATCTTCCCTGGCATGGCATGGCATGGCATGGCATGTTTTGTCTCTCTAATTTTTATATTTAATACTTGACAATGTTTTCCATTGTACATATATAGTCTAAGATTCTATAAAGTATTTAAATTCTTTCTATGCTTAAGCTTAAACTCTCATACTTAAGAAAAATAATATTCTATATACAGTAAAGTGAATTGCAAAGATTGCATTTAAGAATATATACATGGAACACAACCTTTGTGCATATCCAGAATCCAGACACATATACTATATACATAACATAAGAGTGTTACTCACGATTAGTTAGTTAGCTTATGTAAGGTTTATATTATGAAGGATAAATTGCGAGAGGGGAAATGTTGAGACGGAAGGAAGACGGAAAGTCCTTTCCTTAGTGTAAGTGTACGTAAAGTAAAAGCCTGTGTAGTGTATGTACAGATAGTAGAGACGAATGTACAAAGTACAAAGTAAGTAAATCCATGCAACTCACTCATCGTCAGTCAGAGTCAGAAGAGATGCGACTTTTCCTTACTCTCACAATCAGTCAAGTCAAGTCACTCACGATCAGTGTCATGTCAGCAGCTCTCATCTCAGCCAAAGCAAGGCAACTGAGCTGAAGAAGATGTAAAATTTAAGTGTAGTAGTGCCAGTGCATGGTGTAAGGAAAAGGAAGATGCAGTTGGTGGAGCTTGGAAGACATGCAATGCATACACACATGAATATGTATGTATAAGTGTATGTATTTATGTATATGCAAGGAGGAAAGAGAGAAAACTTTCTTATGCATTCTCAGTTCTGCATGTACTTAGAATTTAAACTTGATCCACATGCAAGTTGAAGTTTCAAGTTGCAATGTGTAAGTAAGTAAGGAATTAAGTTTGAATTAGAAATTATATTTTCCAGAGTTTCTTCCTCCTCCTCCTCCTCCTCTCTTCTTACATAATCACATACGCATCATAACATAATATCCATACATACAGTAGTAGTAAAATAATATGAGAAGACGTTCACTCACAAGATTTTGAGGGAAACTTCCGTAGGCGTCTTTTAAATATTAAATATGTTATACATACTTACGACATGCATACATATTATTATGTATGTACATTATGTTTTGGATTATGAATATAAATGAATAAGGATACAGTTGCGTTGCGTTGCGGTGAGAAGCTAAGTTGAATTTTGCCTTTGAATTTGAAATTGAGTGCAGTTCGGTGAAACTGAGAATTAGAAGTTGTGTGCAGTAGCATACAGAAGTGCATGCAATGCCTGTGCATATTTGTCTTGTATGCATAATACACAAACACGCAATGCACAAACAAACATTTCCTCTTCCTCTGTGCTGTTGCTCTGCTGCTGTGGATTGAAAGACGAGCAGTCGACTGTATTATTCTCCCTTCTAATGTGTGTGTACTAATACTACTAATATACTGTGGTGAAGAATTCCGGTGATGATGAGTTAGTGAGTGACTCTCACTCAAGAGATTTATTTTACCACTACATAATATGTATATGTACAAATAGTAGTACAAGAAAAGGAAAAGTCTTCATAAAGACAGAGTTTATATGTATAGAAATACATATTAACTATCCGAATACTATAAGATACGAGTACATAGTATAGGTAAGTAAATCTTCAGCATAGGAACCAAATTCCTCATATGTATCTGTATGATGTGATAAGATTAGGGGATATTCATACTCTTCTGCTTTCCTCCACTCACTCGATCCTAGCTATCTTACATAGTACATTGAATACACTCAGTCCGTCTAATCTTAAACCTCAGACCATTTATTACGTTAGCTCTGCATATTTCTTGTAATATCCCCTTCCTTCTTCCCTTTTTATACTTTCTGCATTTCTTATACGTACATATGTAGTACGTGAAGGCATTAGTAAGTGCATACAACTTGCATACATAGAGATGGAGACTTACACACATATAGCTTACAGAGCTGTAGCACTGTGTAATACGTAACATTTTCTAAGTAGATCAGATCAGCTTTCTTACTCTATTACCAAACCAACTTACTTATTCCAAAATCCTATCCGACAAACTAAACTCTTTTCCCTCCTGCATGGTCTGCTATCCACGAGATACCAGACAAGTCAGTCCACTTCCTAAAATCTTCATTGCATGAGGAATAATAATATTACAAATTTGAAGGTAGCCATATTATTTTATTATTACACAGCAAGTACCAGTAGGCAGTAGGTAGAATGAAATATCTTAAGGATTTCGAAACTGCAGAAGAATATTATATGAATATATGATTACTATATGCAGATGTAATATTGCATTATATAATCTGTACCATAAGGATGAATCTGCGAATTATATTCCTCTACTTAAGTATTTTAGACTTAAGAATTATTTTGATGTTATATAGTAGTACCTACCAGGTTAAGAAGTATATTGTCTACAAGCAATCTAGTGCAGTCCATAGTGTAAGCTGTAAGACAAGCCATCTACCAAAGTTATTATATTATTATGTATAATATTAGCAGAGGAAATGTTAAGGAAGTTGACTTCTAGCTGTCTTCTCTGTTCTGCTCTCACTTGGCCCTGTCGTGTTTGAATATTCCTTCCGCGTGTCTTTACTTCAATTTCGTGAATATTCAACATAATATCGCAAACTCCTATTCCACTGCAACCAAATCCAATCCAAACCAAACCAAGCCACTAAAGCACAAGAAAATAAATGTGATTTCTATTGATTATCTAACTCTGTGTGTTTCATTCATGCACAAGGGACAACATCCATCGATTAAAGTAGTAAAAAGTAAAAATGCACTTTCATTATCCAGATAATTAATCTCTAAGTGAATTAGTGCGTAATTTTGTATCCAATTCTAGGTTAATGTGTATTTATTATTAAAAATTTATTTATTTCGGTCAAGAATTCGAAACCCTGAGTTTTGGGTAACTTGCCTTGCCTTGTGGGTTGCGTTGCTTGCAATATAGTGCAAAAGTTGTCTGCCGTTGCTAAATACATTCATATTCATAGCTCAGTTCAGAATGTTTGACTACCGCTGCACTGTTATGAATCTATTTAAACTGCTTTTTGCTTCTCCTGGCTGACACTCGCTTTCCGACTCTAACTATAATTTATAGTGCACAGCTCGTAAGTACATAACATTGATAGGTCTTGTATGAAGGAACAAATAAGTAAATGTATAGACCCTTGTACGTATGTACCAGTACATAATATTATATAATATAATATCTTATCGGTAGTTAGTTGCTGTTATACGTGGATATAGGCATTCATTATAATATACAGGCTAAACATATTATGGAGTGCATGGTACACTTGATTCATTTATAGTATGCATAATGCATAGGTTACGAACGATATGTACCTAAATGTAGAAATATAAATATAATAATATGTAGGTATACCTATTAGTTAGGCAGTACCTACTACTTGATGTGATATATATTTTCCATTTTCAATGCAATTAGTCGTCATTCGAATAGAAAAGCGGATATTGGCCCAATAAAACGCCCTGTTAATAGCTAAACGTCCAGTTTACGACTTACCATGCAATATGCACATGTAACTACTGTACGTATGTTAAGACTCTCTCTCACTTCTTCTGACGAGTGAATTATGGCATTTACATCATTGAAAAGCTTTTCGGTTTGTAGTAATACTTGTGCGTAACTGTTATACATAAAATACACGGTGAATATGTATACTTCTAGTATATATTTAGGCGCAAAATTGAAAATACGTATAGCGAGTGCGGATTTGAAATTAGTAGATTGTTGCTTTGATAAACTTATACAGTGTTATTCCAAAGAAAATTTCGAATATAATCCAAATGCATGCTTACACCATATTATTTATACTTATAGCCGTTATATGTATTGCTACATTCTATTCCAAAGTATTCTGCAGTTTTAAATCGTCCTGATTCTTTTAACTAATGAATAATTAACCAAATTGCGAGATATAGTAAATAAAATCAGGTCAACCACATTTTATATAGGTACCTACATAAGGAATGCAGTAAAAATAGTATTTAGTAATTAATAATGTCACTGTACCTATATAGTAAGGAATGTTATGTGGGAATGAAAAATATGTAACAGTAGAGTAGGCCGTCAAAGTCAAGTTATACTTTTACTGGAATGGAAACATTTTTATTATTATGCCTACCACTATAAGCAATGAGGAAGTCATTAAAATAAATTTTTCCAGTGTGTAAAAAGGAAAGGGGAACTTTACAACGGAAGTAGCACGCATTAAGATATAAAAGAAACATTGGCAATCGCTTAGCTTATAAATACATTAGTCACCCACATAAACCTACCTATGCTATACTCACATCACATCACATACCTATTTATTGCCTATAGGTATATACATACAGTATGTAGTGCCATTTATCTAAATAAATAGTCAAGCTACATACCTATGCTTTACTACAAATGCAATATAGCACAGTGGGTATTGGCCTGCTCAATAAGTGGGACAGATTAGTAAATAAGTGAGTGGAATTGAATTGAGTTGACTTTGACTTGAATTAAATTGAGTGAGTGAGTGAGTGCAGTAGTAAATAATTGTAACTATTGTGGTTAGCTATGTCAATATAATAATATAGTGCACACACACACTAAATAGAACCTAGTGAGAGTTTGAGGTTTACTTTAGCTTGCTGTTAATGAAATCATTCCGGAGGCAATCAAAAGGAGACATGGGTAATTGGGAAATTGAAAACACAGAGAGCTATAAGTGTTTGTAATATATTTTAAGTGAGAAGTTTGAGTGAAATGGAAAGGGAAAGTTGTATTTGTATGTAATCTACATACAGACACACATACAAGTTAAAGCTATCTAAAGAGAATACACATATGTATAAGTAAGTACTTACTACTATTACTATATTCCATTATGAAATGAGAATAAAGCTAGCGAATTCGTGTACTTCACTACATACCTAGTGAAATAAAGTGTTTAGAAAATGAAAGTGAGGTGCAAATCAGTCAAGTCGGTTGATTTAACGTTTGGACTGCTGTTTGCATTATATTGCCTAGATTTAATAGCTTGGCAATTTACTTCTGTAGTAAACAGTAGGGAGTTTCTGAAGATAATATAGACTTGGAGTTTATGTTATTTAATTTGGTTTTGTGTGATATTACTACTTCTATAGTAAACTCTATCTATCTCTTCGTATGAAGTGAGTACAAATACAGCAATTGTTCATGCAACCTTAGAACCAGAGCGAAAACACGTATAAATAAATAGTTGCCCTGCTATAAATGCTACAGAATGCTAGCGGAGAAGAAATGATGTGGGATACGAGAGCGGATAGGATGATGGAACAAAAGAGGAGAGCCGAACTGATTGTGATTGTGAACGCGAATCTAATGTACATACCTACATAAGGAAATACTAATATACATATAAATACAAAAGCAAGGAAGTGGATTTCAGTGAAAGGGAAAGTTATAGGAAATAGCTACATGGAATAATACACAAGGAAGAGAAAGTGAAGAGAAAGTGAAGTGAAGTCGAGTCAGGTGAAGCGTTCGCCTTCCTTTCGTTGCTCAATGTTCAATCATCTCTCAATTTAGAGTGAGGTAGATACTACATACTACATACCTTATGTATTTACCTAAACTATGTACAGTGTGCCTTTGTATGAAGGGAAAGTGAGTGAGTGAGAGATAGACGACAGCTGTTAAACCAATATAAAGGTAATGAAGCTAAAACAAGATTGAGGTCGACAGGGAGGCAAGCCAAAGCCAAGTCTAACTCTAACGCCAAGAGCCAAGCCTAACCAGACCAAAGAATAATAAGTACAAAGGTATTCTATTCCTACTTCCTACACACTACGTAATATAGGTATATCAAATAAATACTTAAATATTGTATGTAGGTACCTGCTACGTAGAACATTAGGTTACAAATACCAACATTATTACATTACATGCACAACACATACATACAAATACTTAGGTATATACAGTACAGGTTAAGCATTTTATGTAAGTATGTTGGTTAGTACATAACATGAAAGAGATTGAGTTTAGATTTGATAAGATATATCAAGAGTGTGTTATTATATATGTATATACGTAGTAGAGTAGGGCATTGCACATACTTAGAGGCAGAGATTGTAAAGTCAAGTCAAGACAAAGACGCATACCGAGAGGAGAGAGTTGGTTGGATTGGAATTGGATTGAGCCGATTTGAAGTTGGACTTGGACTCCACTCACTCCACTTCCACTCACTCGTCGACATCAATATACACTTTCACACAGTTTTATCTTATTTGAGAGCAAACAAGAAAATATGTGAATTTCTCTCTGGAAACTATTGGCTTTGCCTGCTGCCTTTCTCCTTTCTCTTGCTTTCTCTTGCTTTTCTCTACGTAGATCGACTCGACTTGACTTTCCTCAGGAATTCGCGTTGCAGTTCTCCTGGAAAGAGATTTGCCGCACTACGTGATTGTGGTCCGAAGCAAAGAGTGTTTATTGAGAGATTTCTCTATTCCACTCCACCATGCAGTCACACACACATATTATATATTTACGTATCTGTATATACACTTATACACTACTTATACTACAAATACAAAAATGTGATGTGATGTGAGTGTGCCCTACATTATTCTACATATTACGATAGTACTACTACGTCGTACTCGTATTTACTCCACATTCAAAACAAACTATACATAGTATGTAGTAGTATGAAACTATGAATGTAGTTATGTACACATGCCTTAATATTATCAGTATATGTATGTATGTATGTATGTATTACTTATATATTATGTAAGTATATAGGTATGTACTAGTCAATTCTACTTTTACTCTATTGCATCAAATCTTAGGAATACATGCATGCAAGCATGTACTACTGTACTCTGTAAAAGCAGATGGATACTTCCAATCAAAACCAGACCACTTTTACTTGACTCCGTCTATGTATGGCCATGATATCAGTTCTCTCAGTTGTTTTTCTCCACTTTATACTGTACAAACATATAGTATACATGTCCATGTATGCATGTGTATATGAAAGTATGCTAGTGAATGGAACTCCAAGGTTCTTCTCACTACTTCCAGAATTTTTGAAATGGAACTCCAGTTTTATTCACTCCTTTTCTTTCTCTCTTTCACTACTCAGACAAAATCTTATTATTTTCTTCCAGATTGAAAAAACTCAAACTTTAAAATATTCTGGCAGTGGAGAACCTTTTAGAATACACAGAACAATAAATATAGGCTAAGGCTAACCTTGACAAAACGTGTAGGCTTATCTTTTTGAAAGGTATTTCTATATTTTCAACTAGAGTATTAAATGCTATATGTATGATGCTATCAGATACAGTAAATATAGGCCACAGTATACTTAAAACTTCTGAGTTGCAATTACAAAAACCATGTTTACTTATTTATAAAGTATTGAGCGACGGTGAAAGCAAGTGAAAACTTATTTCTAGTGGGGCTGTAAATATAGTACAACTGTAAATGAATTATAACATTCAGATACGCTGAAAATCTACATAGGACCGATACCTTTACGCTAGCACCATTTAAATACTTTTTCGAATGAAAGTGATTTAATATATAATTCTGAATAACACTTACTACAACAATTATTACCGTACTACCAACCTATGTCATCAATTATATGGAAAGAGAGAAGATATATAATATACATATTATTAAAATAGAATTGTATTTTACCGTATTACAGTGAAGGAACTCCATGGACAAAATTTACGTACCTGGAAACAAAAAAATATACATATTATTAGTTACCTTATTTACTGTCGGATTATGCAATACTTATAAGTAATATTTGAATTAAACTTAATAAATATACATTTTGTTATAATTTAATATGTCATACATGACTGAAATAGGCCTTAATGTACGTATGTCAAGTTTCACACTGAGTATCGATAGGAAATTCATTACTGTTTTAAGTGTATCTGTATATCCCAAGCTTCACTTAATTATAATTATTATAGGACCGGATTAACTTTTAAGGGCAGAGTCTTCATTGGGCTTCAAAGCCTCTGGTATCGAATCTGGACAAATATCTGTATATATAAATACTGTGTACTTTTACAGTAGTACTATATAGCCATATTTGCATTCTTATCCCATGGCAATACTTATCGCTAGTAATATTTTAATAAATCCAATACGTATCACAAATATTTTTTTTGTATACGTGCTAATCATGGGTACAATTTTAAATGCAATGTAATGCATACAAATGACTAATGCACTATGCAGTTGTGGCGATACAGTTGGACAATCCTCCACTGTAATACATATCTGTATACGTACTAGATGTTCAGTTTAATAAATCCAAAAAACTGCAGAGAAAAGAAAATGATGTGGAAATCTCATACGTAGAAAATAAGTTGGCGTTTGGCTTCACATCGTAGTGTAATAAAAACCTGTTTGGTATATTAAATTTTTTTTATTAAAATGAAACTGTATCCGAAGATTTGATATTAGTTTAGTTTTGAATTGTTGGTAACCAGAAATTAGAACCAGTTTGCGGACAAGATGAGTTTAGAAATTAGATTCGTTTATTGTATAATAAGATATTTAGGTTCAGTTCAGTTGAGGTGGAAAAGCATTATGTATTTCAGTAGGTGCGTCCAATCAGACGTAAGACTATTTTTACTTACTTTACTTGTCAACATCTGCAGTGAAGTACTATTACAGATAGAGTAACAATATAGAAATCTTGTAAAGTTAGGAAACGTAAAGTAAACTTATCAACTGACTTACATTTTTCGAATTTAGACGCTATAATGTGTCTAGTTGACTAAATATAGAGCATTATTACATCTCTTCCCATTTTAAACTGATTTGGCCAACTCCAAAATCCTCTTTTAGTTAAGTACACTTTTGCTTCGATAAAAATATATTTCGTATACTTGTAGTAGTAGTAGGTACTTATTTTTCCTAAGCAAGTATTATGTGTGTAACCATTCAATTCCATGTAGCTATAAGGTTGAAAGTATATTTAGAGTAATCTGTATAGGAAAGGAGATAGTTTATGTTATAGACTAAAGATAAGTATGTTCGTAGAGGGCCAAACCGAACCAATTCGTCTTTAGAAGAAATCTCACATCACATTACTAAGAATTGTCGTCAACTTCTTTCTCGTCAGTGAAAGTTGAATGAAGGCATAAAGTTTTCAATTCGAGCCAACATAAAAGTTTTTCCCAGCTTTTTTCTGCAGCTCATATTTTCAAATCTGTCATCTAGCGCCTCTCTTTAGATTACGCTAAAAACTTTTACACGTCTCACTAACATTGTGCTCCCGAGGACTTAGACTTACGCTCTCTCTCTCTCTTCGTCTCCCTATAATTTTTACTTTAAGAATCTACCGTCCATACACACATAAGTAAGTAATATACACGGAGAGAAGGTAAAAGTATAGAGTTCAGTTCACAGTTCAATTCCCTGTCTGTCTGTGGTATGCTTTGGTGTCATATTTACTACATCTATATGTCGCAGATAGGAGCATATTAGCAGGCAGTAGGATTATGGTTGTACCAAAGTCATAAAGTGCGTTAAGTCTTAAGTTACGCAGAAAATAACTTAATAATTAATAATTAGGTTGTGTCATTATGTTTCAAATGAAAATACCTTACAATTAAGATAAGGTGAGAAATACCGTATAATTAAATTTCGACAAAAATAACGTATGCTTAAGTTTCGGCGGGAAAAACCGTGTAATTAAATTTCGACGAAAAATACATTGTATTTAGTTAAATTTAGGCGCAAAATGCCATGTAATTGATGCACCATGTTTTGGTCGTAAATACATTGTTAATTTTAGACGGAGAATTCCCGTGAGATACGATATAATCTGACCAGTTTACGTTCTATAATTAATGGACACCGAAAATAGGTCACTTTCATTTCTAGTTTTTATTTTCTTATCAGGCCGATCTTTCTACCTATGGCATATATATGCATTCTTCCTGTAGTGTCTGATTTTGGAGCAAGAGTTGAGTTGCCGATCAATCAGTACCTTGCTAACGTAAGTATAAGTATTAGCTCCAAGTTCCATTCGACATCACCTTCCATAAGTTCAGTTTACAGTCGTTCGTGTGGTGTATTACTGTACATACACACAGCAGCAGTGAAGTTAGAGTGAATCTGCCGGAATTGTATGAATCCGATCAGAGAAGTCCACAAGAGATGACAGACGAACAGTTTGATCTTTTCTCCCCTTGCCAATATAACGCTCTTTAATCTTTCCATTGAATCTCCTCTTTTCTAAACTTTAACATCTCATCCGATCGAATCCCATAACATACGAAAGCAGAATCATCTTTTCCCTCTTTCTACTAACTCTCACTTCTCCTCTAACTGAAAATCAACTCTATTCTCTTTGTAGAACTTAACTGAACTTAATGTATATTTACCTGTAGTACGTGCTATACTCAATACGTTATAGCTAAGTCTAGCATCTAAAATGATTACCAAATTGAGTCGATTGTTTACATTTACTTTTGCAGTTTATTACTACTTTAATAGTGTTCACTTTTTAGCTTAAACGTAGAAATTAGCAAATTAAACTTTAATTTAAAGTACTATGTCAGATTTAAGACAATAAAATATTGTTTCTATTCATATTTAAATACGTAATCTCTTACAATTGCTGTTTAGTAATTATTTATTAAAGAAATTTCTACCTACTACTACGCTATACTGTTATTTATCATTTTGTTTTTAAGTAAAGCAAAGGCGTAAAAATTATGCACGTCTTAGCTTATGAAGTGAGGGGAAATCTAGCTACATTAATTATTTGTCTTTTTTAATTAAAACTGCAGAAACTCTGCGGAGGAGGAAATTAGTTGAGGTAGGCGTTTTAGGGAGACTAATTTTAGTAGCTATTGCATTATTTAAGTCGTGCACCCTTCTACTTACTATTACTATAAGGCACTACAACTATAAGTGCTACTCGGGTATCTTTACTTTTCCTATAAATAGATATAAGACAACGTAAGGGGAAAGTGAGGTCATGCAAGGGAATGCACTGCAGTGGAGGCCAGGCCAGGCCAGACCAGACTCGCTAAGAGCTAACCAAGACCACAAGTTAAATATTGCACTGCTGTAGGTATTTACAACTACTAATAGTAGCAGGTAAGAGTTATAACTAACGAGTTAATACTATCGGGTGTAGGTTTAGCTATCCTGCTAAGAAAATGCCCGAAATAGCCGGGAAAGGGAAGAGGAAATGCATTTGACCTTCTCGTTCCTTTCTTTCATCTGTTTTCGGTTGGACGAGCCAAGCCAGCGACGTTGCTGTCCAAGAAGTGGAAATGATGCGTTTGAGTTTTTGGAAAGGTCGGCTCATTGACTCGTTTCTGTTTACTTTCTCTATTATCCTCCTTTCTTTGCATTACATTGCTCCTCCAAGAGAGTCTCGTCCTCCATGCGATGCGATGCGGCTTACCTCCTTTGCTATCTCCCCTTCCCTTAAACTTTCTCTAAACTTTAAGTGTTTTCCTTTCCCTGTACTCTTTATAACGCCAATGCTCTCTGACCTCCCTCCTCATCCATCCAACAACGCCAACAATTCCTCCTCCCTCCTCCCTTGTTTGGTTTGACCAACATTCTCCATTTATATCACTTCTACTACAACAATAGTATACATAATACCAGTTTCATACTGTATTCTACCAACTTCCCCTTGTAGGGCTAACAATGGGAAAGAATAGCAAGTTCCTTAAACTTTTCCCTTTCCTTTCACAGCCTTTAGAAAACAAACTTATCTATATATACTAACTACAAGTACATAGATTGAACACTTTTGTTTGGAAACGACTATTAATACACATATAGGTACACACAACCAGAACCAGAACCATCACAGCAGAAACTACAAACCCAATACAAACAAACAACGGCACTGTATCTCTGTATGTACATACATGTATTTTCCTAAGAGAAGAGTGTTTATAAATATTATAGAAGTTAATGAGATACCTAGTCAATTATGTATTTATATCTACAAAAATAGAATCCCTTTGTAGTTTCTATTTTCTATTAACAGATATCTCCTCTTTTAAGGTACCTACACCTATATACTACAAATAGTAATAATATGTTCCCCCATCAAGATACTACTTACACAGATGTGCGTAGATTTGTATTACATAGACAGATGTATTTGTAGTACTGCTACTATAGCTGAAAGTCCTACACACTAGTACACATACTATTAACACATATATAGACAATAAGAAGGAGTAAAGAGTAACTTTATCTATCTGTTCTGCTTTCCCCTCTTCTTTTAGTGATAGTACAAATGCATATAACTTCTTAACGCTTTCACTTCCAGATATTATGAAACAGAAGGAAGGCTCACTCTGACTCAAGTTATCGTCAGATCGTTAACTCTACCAATCGATGCATGGCCACACACAACCACTACTGCTGTATTATAAGCACGTTACGTACTTACTACTTAGGTATACTCTGTATAGATACGTATCACTATAAGTAGACATTATAAGTTGATGTAGTAGTACAATAGCAAGTAAATGTATAATGTGCGTTGGTTATGGTTGTGTGTGTGTGAGCTGGATGTGCGTGTGTGCAATATTATTATGTAGTTTCTCTCGTAGTACACATGTACATGCATTATAGACTACCGGTTCGCTTCGATGGTTCCTTTGCCATTACCTTTGCCATTCCTACTGACATAACATAACAAAACACAACTGCTGCGCATTTGTGTGTACAAGTACAAGTACAAGTACAAATACAAGACCTTCCTTCATGTACACATATTTGCCACATACACTTCTTATGTAGGAAATTGGTTGCATTCGTACAAGACATAGGTTATAGGTGGGTGAATAACAGAATAAATAATAGTGAAAGTGAACAGGAGTGGATGGGGTTTACGTTTACCTTGTATTGTATTTGTATAAGTAGCAGAACTGAACAGAACACGTAAATGTCTATCTAGTGCAAGTGCGGATGGAGAAAGAGAACTACTCTACTTACTAACTTACTACAACTACAAATAGTAGAACACTAAAAAGCACAACTACTTACTTACGCTACTTTAAGTACATACTACACACTACACACCAAAAAGGAACAGAACACGCGCTTGTTATTTAATAGCTAACTTCTCATCTCCCTAATAGTATTATATAGACACATGGATTCCCATTCCCATAGCGCCTTAAAATAGCGCGTAATCTAATAATGCAATAAACAGCCAAAGCCAGCCCGAGTGAACATTATTATATTTCCGTAATGTTTTCTATAGAAATTTAGTTGTAGTTGTAGGCCATACGTGTCTATAGTACATATTTGTACATAGAGATATATTAGTTCAATGCATAGTTTGGATTTTGGATGCAGTGTGCATTAAAATAGAAAACAAGACTAATAGTACATATAGTATAGATGCATATATGTATTGTGTGAATGCGAATAATTATATTATAAGTTCGAACGGACGGAGTAACTGGAAACCTTGCCAGTTGTGCTCATAAATTACTGGAGAGGATAGACACTTCCGTTCGAATGCTATAAATATTGCAGGCTTGCATGGCGTGGCATAGCAAAGCAAAAGGAAGAAAGTGAAAGCCTAGTGATCTGACAAAAGGCATCTAGAGTAAAAGCGAAAGCAAAAGCAAACCAAGAAAAAGTAATGGAAGAAGAACACAACAAAATAAAGGGAGCCAAAACAAAACCAAAGTCATTGAAACTTTCAGCAATGAAGATCTCTTTCCATTCAATGGAAACTGGTTTGGTTTGGTTTGGCTGGTTGCTGAGCTTTGGCTTGGCCTGCATTGCATTGGATTTCGGATTCACTGACTTGACTGAGTCTCTGTTCTTTAGTTTCTAGGTGAATTGCTCTGCCTGGCCTCGCCTCGTCTGCATGCCCTTTATTTCTTCTTGGCTTCCCTTTCTTTCCATACCCTGGCATGGCATGGTATGGCATGGCTTGGCTTGGCTTGAATTTCCTTGGCCTACGCCAAACAAATACAACAAAACAAAACTGAATCCAAATGAATTGGATTGGATACATAAAGAAATGGAGCAGACAAAAACAAAAGAATGAAAGTCGAGGACTCCTCGCTGACTTCCTTCACTCTTCTCCATCCTACAATTACAATACACTCGCAGACATCCACATTGCAGGAGACAATAGACAATGCAGAACAAAATGCATGGGAGATCTGCCAGACAGTCACTTATACTATAATCTATATTGCTGCTGGTAGAAAGAAAAGTTGGAATTTTGAATTCTGCAGGTTTATACTAATTGTACTTACTATCTTTCATAATTATAAATCTACTACTGTACTGTACTGTATTTGTTAACTAGTGCGAAAAAATTTTTGGTTCCATTTATACATATATATCGTCGCCCATATAATGCAAAGGCTAACTTCACTTTTTTCATAAATGCAGAAAAATTGTATTTTTAGAAAAAGTGAAGTTAGCCTTTTTTGCAACCATAGAATTTAAGTTGGCCGATATAATGTTTTTTTGCTAAAAATGAGCCGAAATATAAAACCCATGCAAACTATTAGAAATAAGTTCCTTGCTAGAACAGTGTACTTAATTTTCGCAATTACAAAAATTCCGTCTTAATTTTCTTAACTTTTTTACACACATGTCTATATTTATAGATAAAATTCTCATTCTTAATATATGCCATAAATAAATAATGCAATGCTATGTATGGGCACCTTAACACGTGATTTATCTATCATTAATTATGCGTCTCAGGTTTTATAGCTAAATATAAAGTGGGGTTTCAAATTGTTAACTTCATCTATAAAATACATATTAACCTCTTTAACTATTTATAATTAAAACACTAACTCTCTATGTTTACTTATTGGAATGAACGTATAGACAGAAAGAATATTTTGCACGATCATAAATACTCTCCCGGCTATTTAATTTTTTTCGCACATTATCTTGGATTATTAATTATGCCAACATTTTTGAATATCATATATGTATCCTGCAGTGCACTGGCTTGGCTACCAACACAAAATATAGTACAGTACAGTACAGTACAAAATAGTACATAAAGTGTGTAAGCTAAAATTATCAGCTCCATAATGATACATTAACTTTAGATATGAATATCTATATTGTATGTCTACGTAGGCGAGCTTATAAATGCGTCCAAGCAAAATACGTATATTTATTATTTACGATCTGTAAATTATGAATAGATTTGTGATAACACATACCATGTGCCTACTTTCTGTTATAAGCATACTAGATATACATATGTAATAAACAAACGAGCCAGTTTTGCTATGTAGTATCTGCATATAGCTTAATGTCCTTCCGAATTAAATAGGTTGTATGATACTTATGTTCGTTCTAGTTATATTTGTACATGCGTACGGATATATGCTTTAGTATTACACTGCCACAATATTTATGTAATAATAAATGTGTAGGAAATAGGGAGATATTACATTATCTCTAATCGTAAATTAATCATAAACATACTAGACTATATATTTATAAAGAAAATATAGAATGTTACATTATATTGTAGGTATGTGTATTTATATTTTGGCTTTCAATAAAAAATGAACTTAAGGAGTCATATTATTATTCTTTCAACTGAAACTGAAGACAAGGTAAGGGAAGACTTGGTTACATGGCTTAGCATACTAGTAATACGTCATACATGTGTACCTTAAATAGTTACTGTATGTAGATATATAAATATCTCCGTTATATATGAAAGGGAGACTTGACATGAGTAGACTTGACTTGGAATACATGGAGAAGTGAGAGAGATAGAGAATTGAAGATTCCACTCGATTCCAGGCAACTAAATTTGAGTGAGCGAAGGGAAAGACAGACAGACGTTCCTTTTTGAAAGAGAAAGCGAGGGGCCCCGTCATTTAAATAAATACACGTTGCCCGTGTGCGTGTTTCACAGTGAGTGAAAGTCTACTTTGAATTCGTCGACTTTCTCCACCTCCTCTCACTTTGAGTTTGACTCACATTTTCGCATACATTTACCTAAATACTACATATACATACATACCTTTATCCATATCTTGGTACCTATATAGGTAGATAACATATTTGAATATATGCACTTACTCTTGGTTTACTTATATGCCTAACTGCATAGTATACCTGCTTTCATTTCAACATAAGTATAGGTAATATGTGCTTACAAATATATAAGTAAGAAGTAGAAGTGGTGGGATAACCTACATACATTTACATAAGTAAATAAGTGTATTTATACACGAAGCATGAGTTCATTGATATAAGTAGTACCTATAATATGTACAGCAAAACAGTATTGGAACACTTTCACCTCGTCTATTGTAGCTACTACCTAAAGCAACGTTTAAGTACAATACCAATACCTTTGTTGGTAGAAAGAGTGTTATGTTTCGTGTTATGTTATGCTATGTAAGTGGAACACGGACACTTTACAGTACAGATTAGACACTCTGTATACACAGTAAGCATATTATCCTTGTAAGTATGTAGTGGGAATAGGAAGAATGCACTTTCATTTTGCCGATTTTCTCTCTGAAATATAAAAAACTATCAAAATATCATCTTCAGTATGTTTCGTGGCCCATACTCACTTTTCTTATTGTTTTGTTTCTGCAAAGCCAAAAGACTTTCTCTCCTACTTTCGTGGTTTTGTTGCCCCGAGCCTCGTTTCCATCTCTTTACTCAACTCAACTCGATTCTACTTTACTCTACTCTTACTCCACGGCATGTCATACAAACTACAAACCATGCATCCACTTTTTTCTTTCTCTTTCTTCTTTCTCTGGTTATGTATGTATATACATACATATAGTAGAATAAGGTAGAAAGTAGAAGGTAGTGGAGCGAGTGAAGTGAGGGAGTGGTGGAGGAAAGTGAAGGCAAAGGGAAATGCAATGCAGTGAGCCGAGCCTTTCCATAGGATCCCATAGCATAGCATAACAGGCCACGCTATGTCATGCCACAGCTACAGCCTCGTCTCGTTCCTCTCTCAAAGGAATCCAATCTAATCCACCTCTAAATATACAACGCTCTTTTAAATAAGTCCAAAGATTTGGTAATCAATATCTCCGCCTTAGTCTTTTCAGTTTATCCCACGCTCCACACATTTACTGAACACCACATCTAACCAACTCTGCTCTGCCTCTTTCTTTACACTATACACATATTATAGTACATAGACTAGAATGCCTATCAACTATGAATAAACATGTACCTACAATGCTATAGGACATATAGCACACAATTTTAGCTGCATTTTCCTTCATAATACGTTCATATACACGTATAAGCTTCTGTTACGCAACACAGTAATATATCTGTACGTAGGCACAATAATGACATTACATTACATCATATAGTACAAGTAACAAGGGAGAATCTAATAGTACATACCTTCAAATACAGTAAATAATACATTATGCACCTTTTGTAAACGAAATGAATCAGTGACTAAGAACTATATGTTTAGTACGTGTGTACTAAAATAGTATTACTTATGTAAGTAGTAAAGTAGATAAGATTACCTGCATTGGAATCTTATAGCACTTGATATGATGCATATTTAACTTGTTTTTCTCCGCTTCATCTAGCTATCTATAGACAAATATGTAATTAGCAAGCTCTTTCCCAAAGTTACTTATGCCACTTTAGTATAGAGCGATGATAACTTTATCTGGTAGCAATTAGGAAAGTTATGACAAGTATTTAAAATGCACTTTAATATTAAGGCACTCTGCTATCTGTTACTAATAAACCGTTTTGGCTTAACTCTAGCTGTAATATCATATCAGAAGTAGAATAGTATGCATACGTGTAGCATTGAAGCTTCCATATAGGTACTGCAGTTAAACTGAAGTTGTCCTAATTATTGACTTTGGAATTTCCCCACTGCTTTCAAAATATAGTGAACTACTTATATGTACAATAAAATAAGCAGGCATGTGTATAATTGGAAAATGTGGATTGCAATCCAGAAGAACCACGAGAATAAAGATAAGCCTGCAGGATCGTTAAGGAAATGTGCTTAAATAGATAATTTGCAAATCATATGTAATCATTATGAATGTCTGAGTAGCAAATTTATGTGAGATATCTTTAGGTAATCTATAGACTTCTGGCTATACTATTTAATAGTAGAATTGATAAGAATATGAAAGAAACAACAAAGTTAAAGATAAGTCTCTTCACAGAATGGTATTTATCACATAGATTTACAGCTACTCCATTTTCATTTAAAAATTGTGGCTTCCTCTGATAAAAAAAAATGTGTGGCTATTATGTACATAGGAAGGAGCATGATCTGATATGGATGATCAGCCAAAGGAGAATAGAAATACAATAACAGGAAGTGTGTAAGTACGCGTCAGAAGTTTAGCTGTAGTTGTAGTTGTAGTGCAGTGTAGTGTAACACAAAATGTGTTTAAAGTTGCGATTGCATTCCTACATAACAACTAGGGCTGCCTTTCTATTGAATAATTCTGTTCTGTATCTCGATCTGGAAATGGTAGATTTTTTTGTCAAATTCCGGGAACAGTACGTACAAGTGTATGACTGTGGAATAGAACAGGGAGAGGGATAAAAGAGATTTCTATTCAACTCTTTTTTGAGATGTTTCTTTTCATTTCATTGCATAACGCTACGTTCTAGTACGTTCTAGGTTCTGGTCCAACTCAGCTGACAATGGCTGAGTGATTGAAATAGATTTCACTTTCCTTTGGCTGTTTGGGATTCGAATCCAGAGTGGTTACCCAGTGAGCTGTTTTCTTGTCAATTCTGGGAAAAAGCCACATGTCTACTGCCTACTGCCTACGCTACTCCATATCAAAACCAAACAATCTTTATTTGTATCGCACAAAAATATAAACTGACAATGAGTGAGCCACCTACTCCCTTCATCCCACCAACAACAGTACACCAACTTGTTTCCTCTCTTCTCTTACAATTCCCATTTCTTTATATCCATTCCTCCCATATCAACAGGAATACAAGTAATAATGGCGACTTACCGTTGAATTGAATGACATTCTCCCCTAATCAGATTCAGAATCCCTGTAGAATTATATATGTAGTAGGTATTTACTTGTTTAGATTTAGCACAGTTGGGTCTAAAGTATAAATATATCCTTTCCCATTCATAACACCTACACAGATTTGATTTACAATTTTAAAATCTCTTACTTATGCAGATAAAACGCTGAGGAATCAATTATTTGTAGATTAAAATAACCGCAAGTTCAATTTAGAGACTTTTCCAAAGAATTTCCACACTGAAACAATAATTGTAAAGTAAAAGTTACCCAAATAACATTAACCACGCATCGCTCTTTCTACATCCGGTTTAGTATCTACTTATTTTTGGATAAACAGTGAGAATTTCAAATTTCTTTTGCTCATTTCTCTTGTAGTATAAGTTTCGGGTAGTTATGCCCATTTTCTATTTATTAAAACTGGAAACGATCCACCTAGCTTTCTCCGCTTAGAGGATAGAGCCTTCTTTCACTCATCTTTGGTCAAGTCAAAGAAGAGCAAGTGAAAGGAAGGGAAGTCAAGCCACGCCGGCTCTAAAAAGAAGGAAAAGAATGGAGAAAAGAGTGAGTAGGGAGATGGAGATGGAGAGAGGAAAAGGAAAACTTTATATGGGACCTAAGTACTAAGTACTAAAGAATACAGCAAGAAAAGTATATTCTATCCATCTCTCAACATAAATACGCGTCGAGTAGAAGGAAAACAGAACAGGCGAGAAGAGTAGACTTGAAATGCTCGGACTAACTAACTATAACTATAAGTATAACTATAAATATGGATGTACATAAGAGAAAGTAACTTATACACATTCATGATATACATTCTATAGAATGGAAATGGAAGCAGCAGTTGCATTGCATCACATTGCATCCTGTATACTGTAAACGTAAATATGTGTAAGTAAAATATACTTAGGTATATACATTGTATCTGAAAGTATATTGCTATAACTATTGTAATATAGAGTATAAGGAGTATAGTACTATAGGCACAATGCTTTCCCATCTCATTCTACATCTCCAGGAAGGGAAGAATAACTGGAGTAGGGAAAGGGAAAGGAGAGAAAGGGAAGTTAAAGGAATAGGAGAAAGCGGAGCGTCGACTCGAATGCAAAAACCAATCTTTGTGGTGACTCTTCTGGTCTACCACATTTCTTAAGCACATTATTCTTTGCATCTTAGACTTAGACTCCACGACCAGGCCAGGCCAGACCAGGACTGTTATTGCATTACATCATGACTACTACAGTACACAGACAGACAGCACATTACACACACAACACACATACAGAACAGAATGCACACACACAGTTGCTTTTGCTTTCTTCCTTGCCTTCCCTGCCTTTCTTGCCTTCTCATCTACTTATGTACTTAAGTTATGTGTGTACAAGATACAGACACAGTGCAAAGCCTTTGCCCCATACATAAGTACAGATACGATAGCGTTACTTTTACTTATACGTAAGTAAACTGGAATGGAAATGGCTCTACTTTGCTGTAACTCGACTCTCCTTCTGATTATTACTAAACTCCTTTAACTAGTAACTTAAGTAAGCATACGATCTTGTTATATTATATCTAATGCCTCCAACTAATATAATGTAAGTACGAAAATTGCTTAAACAAGAATCCTTTCCCTTATATTTTAATTCTATGATACACTTTTTGTGTCTATTGTTCAGCACTATACTATAAGGATGCAGTATATTTATATTTCAGAGAAAAGTGACGTTATATAGATATACATACACTATATTATACAGTAGCTATATACTTCCGTATGTACCATATATAACTATTCTTACTATGCGGAACTAAATATCTCTACATACAATGTATATAGTACATACATAGTAGACTATATAGATGTCCTTATAATCTCGCAGTAACTCAATATCCATTCTCTGCCACAATTTCATCCTCCTAACCGCATTATTTTATTCTATGTTACTTGCTATCTCTTCCTCTTGCATATTTATACATACAGTAAAGTAAGATAGACTAACATAACGGGAGTAGCATCAGTACCTACTACATACTATCTAAAGTACAGAAGGAGGAGCAGAAAAAGAGAAAGCATCTCTCTCCTTCCCTTAGCTCCATTTATCTTTATAGTGGATGTTTTTATACTCATTTCATTCCTTATAACTGTTGTAAGTATGTGTACTCTTACTAAATCATTTAGTTTCACCATCTCTGCTTCAAAATTTATATTGCATGCACATCTACCTATCTACTATAGATGTACTTTGTAGTAGTGTCCATTACTTATAATGTATACGCAGTAGGTACTGAGTTTAATGTCCTTATATATACATACATACATAGGACATAATATTATGTAGATGGTTAGTTTAAAGAAGAGATGGGGAACCAGATAAGAAAGACAGAGAAGAGCAAATCCAGATCCAGGGAAACTAACCATCCAGCCCCTCAATATCACATTTAGTGTACGTATTTAGGTAGTTAAGTTAGCTCTAGGTTCTGATGTGGCTTGGCTTCCCTTCTTTACACATGTATGTACATGTAGCCTCATCTCTACTACTATTACTGTATGTAGTCTATTTTACTCTAGGCAATAAGGCAAGGAAGAGAAAAGGAAACAGAACAAAAACCAAACCAGTAAGTCAATACAATAGCGAATAGTTTACTTTCACCCGAATCGACTTTCGACTCCCGGCTTTCTCTTCTTCTCACTAAAACCAAACTAAAGTAAACTAAAGACACTAAACTATGGCACAGAACACATAGCAAGCATTACCTACTTATATATTTTAGAAAATGAAAACTGAACTGACCTGGCCCGTCCTTGGATGCTTTTCCCTTCCCTTCTATTTTTGTTATATACTTATATAAATAGTATACAGAGTTACTTAGGTAGGTAGTAGGTATGTACTTGTATTATACGATGCAATGCCAGTAGCTAACTGAGTAACTTATGTAAGTAGAAACTTATAGAAAGTATGCAGCAAAGAAATAGGAATGTATTTTCTGTTCTGTTCTGTTCGCTCGATATAAATATAATGCCTTCCTCACAATAATTCTCGCCCACTCTACATTACTGGTTTAGTTTCTTCTAACTAGTCTCGTCTAGTTTGACCTGCTCCACTTTGAACATACATAACATTACAGAACAGAAACTTGGAAACTATTTACTGAATTTTCTAAAGATGAACATTTCTCTGGAGAAAGAAACATTTTTATGGGTGAAAGTAAAAGTGAAAAGAATTCACAGAGTTTCCTTCCACTTTTATCCTGTCTTATGTTATGTAGCAAGAGATAGCGAAAACTTGCTTTACGTATATTTATGAATAAACATACCAAACCAACTTCAAGTTACTTATTAACACTATCTCTGTAAAACGTATATGTAGAAGTACATAAATAAAAAAGGAAAAAATCCTAATAAGTAGAGATTCCGATTTTTATGATGAGTATCTACTTGTAGTATATGTATATATAAACGGAGATTACAATGTAGTGTTGAATTACAGCTAAACTTTTGTAAGTTATGAATAACTATTCATACAAATATTAAAGTAAGTAAAAAAGAAAACTACTCTAATAAAATAAGTTGGATTACTAATAAAGGTTACCGTATTTACAAATACAGCAGAGGTTGGCTACGTCTGCTTTGAACCTTTATTATAGTACTGCAAATATTAGTATACAAAAGTATACCGTCTACAATAGTTGTTATGGGAAATATATGGGAAAAGAGTATGAGGAATTAAGCCAAAAATAGAAATATCGTTTAGTCAAGATAAAAAATATTGTGAAAGTGTTTCATATTGGGAATGCAATGAAAATAGTAAATAAAGTAAAATATGCAGTCGTCGTCGTAAGTGAACTCCAGTCAGTTGCAGGTCAGTGTACGTTTATAGAGCATATTATTTGGAGTAAATAAAGTAGTAGCATTTATACATACAGTGTTATTAGTATTAGGAAAGTGGAGTGGAGTAGGTAAATCGGGTACTAGCGATAACGATAACTAAAAAATAAGTTAAGTATATAAGTAGGGATTGGAGGAATGAGAGTGTGAAAGGATTGGAGTGAAAACTGTAGTAGTAGTAGGTAGTAGTATGGTAAAAGTATTTAAAAGAAAGCAATGCTCAACAACTGATCCTGAAAGGAAAGGAAGGTGAAATTAAATCAGAAAGCCGAACATAACTCAAGCACTACTAATCTTTCGTAAGTGCAACACCAAAGCCTTGCAAACGCAACCAAAACAACATGCGTTTCAGTTCGAGTTCCTACCTAAGTTTCCTTTACTCCATTCAACTTACTTTGCTTTACATTACTCCAACTTCACTTCCTTCACTCCAACAACTTTCACTCACGCCGCTTACTTCCTCCGTTCACTCACTTACATAACGAGAGTAAAATATAGAATATAAATATAAATATACATATAAAGAGCATCGGATAAAAAGTTATCCCAGGTATTATACATATAAGGAAAAAAGTATTTTAATATTACAGTATATCAATGAATTACACATTCCCTTTTCCGAATAATATTATTTATACATTTCCATGCAGATTGACAATTCCAAATGTTCTACCGGATGTTCTAATATTAGATTCCTTGCTGTGGATATAATTTTTAGAGGGAAACAAAATTTACTTTTTCGAAAAACCCTGGTATTCTTACGCGTTTTAATAAATAAATAACTGCCTGAGAATGTTTGTGGATTTTTAATTTAATTTTTGAATAACTATATGACTTTCATTGTTCCAACAGACAGAATTTAACTTTATATTCCTCGTGAGCTGGTTACACGGATAAGTGAATCTCTTTGAAGCAGAAATACGGATATTAAGTTTAAGGAATGACTGCGACTTGAATTTGAGTACAGTATGCAATATACAAAGGTAAGTTAGTTTACTATGTAAATATATACTCTATAAGGCCGTGTTAACACTCGCTATAGTTTAAACTAGGTCTCTTATTAGAGTAGACGTTGTTGTCTGTATGTCGACTTGTTGCTACAAATTAGTTGATTAAAGTCAGACGGGAAACAGTGAAGAAAGTGAAAGTAACGAGAGAAAAGAATCTGGGAAAGTCTGTTCAGACATATCTCGTTTAATTAGAACACGGTACTTTGCCTTCTCCTCCTTTACTTCCCATTCTTTTCTGCATTTTAATCTTCCCATAACTTTTCCCAATGCACGAGTAATATACCTATCTACACTCTACACTCCGCACGCAACAACGAACATAGTGTAAAGGCAAGTTTCCTCTTCACGGTTTGCGCATATTTTTATAGCCATAGTTCAACATGGTCGTTAGCTCCTTGTACTTTTACATAGTTAGTTTAGCAAAAGGGCCAAAGCCAGCCAAAGCCTAGCCGGTGGAAAAAATTATTGCAAATTAAATATCTAAAATTGAGTATTAAAGCGAAACACGCCAATGCATTTTTACCTTTTACGAGTCTACATAGGTACACAATATTTTCGCACGTGTAAGTAAATAAAAACACAAATTAAATCTTCCATACAGCAATTTAAATATTTTCTCACAAAGATTCTCATCAGACAATCAGTAAACATATTTTCTCTTTTTCTCATTCAACGATTTATTTACAGTTTTGCCTAACAAGCCACCGTGGCTACTTTAGTTACTAAGAAAACATTCTGATTATGTTTGTCTACCTACTTAGTCAATTCTTCCCAGGAAACAACTATTGTTCAAATTAGAACTAAAAACTAGAATCCCAAAGAGTCTACCATACAGCAATAAAAACCTAAGTGTGAAAAGAGTAGATAAAGCAAGAAAATAAAGTGCGTGGGAAAGTTTTTGCAATTTTATTGGTTGATGTCAACAATGAATTAATTAAATATACGGAAAAGTTTTTTGACTACCTTTCTAGCCGTTGCATTAGAATTCATTCCCAAAGTTGTTGCTTAACTTATTAGTTTTCTACTGTAAATCAAAGTTTGAAGACTTCCTCTTCATCCTTGTCATTACTCAACATTTCTAGTACCTACTATTTACTTTACTAATAAATACCTACTGCAGACATGGTAAATGGTAAAATTTTAGTATGGAACCTACTAAGAGAACGTTGTGAGAAATATTTACAATGTTGAGCTTACAAGCTTTAGAATTGAGAATTGAATTGTTCAATTTTTTGAAATGCTGTTGTTATACGTTACAGATGGTACTGTACAACTTTTACACATAAAAAAGAAAACGTGTTATTGGTATCACAATTCTTATTCTGTACCTACGATTTTGCTATTTAAGTAAGAAGATAAAACTCAGGACTAGCGATGAAAATAATTCTTCGTTTTCTTCTTGTACAATTTAGGAAAACGAAGATGCATGTATGTGGAACGGCACATTTGTAGTATTTATATGGAGCATTACGCGTATTTGTACATTCAGTTTGTAAAAGATTGTTTTAAAGTAGTGTGTATACATAGTACATAGACTGTTGTCGCTTGCAGTAAGTAGTAGTTTATTTGTTGGTAGAGAAAGAGATAGAAACCAAGGTATAGAGAGAGAGAGAGAGAGTTAAGTGGGAATGAGTGCTTGAGGCATTGGTGAAAGAATATAAACCAATTGAGCTGAAGTAGGTAGGTAAGGAAAGTAAAGGATTGTAATGGTACATAGCCACCTAATAGCAAACCTATGTATATCTAACGTTAACTTTAGCATCATCCATTGAATCTAAGTTCTCTAAAGTAGGTTTGTACACACAGCAATCTCTTGGTTTGGTTTTCCTTCAGTCAACACCACATTAGATCAGATCGGATAGTCCTATATATATTTATTTTTATAGTGATAAGTAACTACCTCTCTATAATTTGAATATCTATTGCTACGTATACATTGTGCGTACCTACTACCTACATACAGATAATGATATATGTAAGTATAGGTTCTATTCAATTTGTGCAGATTTGTGTATGTAGAGGTCAATATTGAAAGAGTTGTGTTGTCAGTACCTGATTCTATGTAAAACCACACCACAGCCCAACCACACCATAGAAAACGTACTACATACTCGTGCATTACTATTTGTATGACTATGACAGGACGCTCTAAGCCCAAGTGAAAGAAAAAAGTCGGTAGTTTGCCTTAAGAGTTTGATTTTGTGTAGTTTGTGTGCAAGAGCCAATATTCTCGTTTGTGTGTAGTGAAAGTGTAAGTAAAGCGAGTAAAAGTGAGTGAGTGTAGTTTTGGTTGTTCTGCTCTACTCTTGTGTGTGTGTGTGTGTGGACATCTTTCGTGTTAGTGTTCTGTTCTGTTGCCATTCCATTGCATTCAGCAGTAGAACATCTTTTGATGGCAATCAATGTCAATATTGAACTGGAGAAACTTGGATTTCCCCAAAGAATAAGACGAACAGATATTCATCAACCTTTCCTCACTTTGCTTTATGTTCCTTATCGTTAGCTCCTTGTCAAGACGGAGGAGCCCTACATAGCACATACATAATCCAAAATGTCTATATTATAGAACTATATATATATTCTTGATGTTATGTAAGTAATTGTAAAGATAGGTAGATAGATCTGTTCAATAACATCACTATCACAAATAACCCTCCTCCTCTACTAAACCCACACGTCGCAGTAAGTAAGGAAACTTAACACGCAAAAGAAACTCAATGAAATAGAACATATGCACAGATTTACATTTAACGTCTCAATCCTAAATATATATCATCACCTATAATTCAAAAAGATCAACTTCTTTTAAATCAACTTGGCTTATTTATACTTTAGAAAAGTGAAGTTAGCCTTTTTTTGCATTATAAGTGACGATATGTTAGATTTGCGCTTCATTAAGTTATTCATGTTATAAGATATCTAGCAAGTATTTTATTAAATGTGTGAAAATATTTTTCTATCCTATAATTAAGTAACATTTAATTCAAATGCTAATGTAAACTGCAAAAATATTTTAATGATTTCTTATGACTTCAGCACAAGCCATCCCAGAACGGAAAAAAGTGTATGAATTTTCACATTCGAAACTTTGAAACTATGAAGGCTCCTATTAAAAATACATCGTTATCTACGTTTGTATTTATTTTAAGGCAAAAGAGATAATCTTCTGTGGATTTAGGCGTCCACTTGATTTTCTCACTTGTTCCCTTTTTCTCATTTTTTCCATTACAAACATTTGAGTGACTGTCTTGTTTGACGACTAAACTTTTCACAGGAAAGTTTCTTTGAACTAAATGATCCACTTTCCTCTTTGTGGACATTTCAAAAGAAGTGACACATGGAAAGATGTATACAAGGCCATACCAGGTCAGGCCAGCCAGGTCACAGTCTCAAACGAGTCGAAAGTTTTTAGTTTATTTACTTTAGCTTATCTGGGCAGATTCAAGTAAAGCCTTGTCTACTTATGTGGCTGCTAGAATTACGGTAAGTAGGTCATTTTGTTTACTTTACATCTTCGGCAATATGCATTCAAATATCTAACGACCTGTAAATCCCATCGCTATAATATTTATAGTAGCATCAGTAATTTTCAATAACGGTAAATCTTTACCATCTCGATTTATTAATGTAGTACATTTATGTGAATATTTCTATATTTTAGTTTAATTAAAGTGCCACAAAATAAATAAAACAAGAAATAAAATAAAAGACAAATAATATTATTTGTAGATCATCTGTCGCATCTATCTGTCGCATCAAGCCACTTCCAATAAAAGAATATTTGTTTTTAATTCAGACAAGAGAATTACTTTTCCGGTCGATGATTTGCGTATTATTTTCCTAAATTCTATTTTCTGCTTGTCTATAAACAATTTAATGTTAGCTTCTTGACTTCTGTCAGTTTAGCAATATATGAACAAGCTAACCTACAATTACCTTTAATGCTTTTATGTGGTAGGTAATTTTAGTTTAGGAAAGTTGTTACTTATAGTAGCTTATAACCATTTTAGCTATATTATGGTATTATTTCCTGCATTAGATAGATACAACGTGTAGGATGACTATTATTAGAGTCAAGTCAAATCGGAAGAAGGCCAAAGCAATGGGAAAGCACATTGAGTTGCATTACGACGTATTTTCGACAGGCAAACACTCCGGTAATTCTTGTTGGCATTAGGACTTAAAAATTTATTAGAGCTGTCCTGTTCTGACTGCCATTCTAATGACGACATCGAGCATATTGCTGTCTTTATCTCTATTTACACAGCTGACAAATAAGCCTCTTCTCTCTGCACCTATTAATATAATGGAAGAGTATACAATTTCTCCGAGGTTGTGACCAATCCAATTCAATGAGCTTTCCCCAATTGGCACCCAAGACAAGGACAAAGCCAAGCTAATCCAATATCTTTTTCTTGCACTCTATTATTTCTAATATAGATTTCAGCTTTGACTTATGCTTAAGATTAAACTTAATTGACAGTTTATCTCCATTCCTCAGCATTGTTGCTTTATGTCCAAACTAATAACTAGTAATGTAGTGTAGTGTAATGTAAGAAAACATAATTGTATTATATAGAAAAACAATTTTAGATAAGTACTGAGACGGACTATCTTGCACTCGCCAACCTCCATCCATCCTTGGATTCCTCCTAGACTCAAATCCTATTCCTTCTAG